>LGRX02017706.1:0-10066 GCA_001247695.2 Cymbomonas tetramitiformis
TGACATATCTGGCCTGTGGGTCCAAATCTACAGGGTTTTGAAGCATTTCCTTTTCAATTTCGGTTAGCCATCCAGGAGGTCTATTACCGTTCAGCCTAAAGAAACCTTTATTTTCTTGCCAGTTTTTTAACATTCCACCGCAGGGAGTCAGAAAGGAACCTGTGTGCTTGAGGTTGTATTTTTGTATTGCGGAGGTAACATTCCTCGACATGTAAAGTTGTCTGGGAAGGGTGGTGATTAATGTGGTTTCACCCGCTTCATTTTCAGGGTAATTTTTAGAGTCGATAGCATATCCAAGTTTTGTCATAATGTGACCTGTACGCCTAAACCAGTTAAAGCGTTTGTCTTTTGTGTGACTGTAGGTTGCATAGTGTGATAAGGGGAAGCCCGAGATGGCATTTTTACCCATTTCGTTGTTCATGTTTTGAATTATTATTTTAAGCCATAGATTGCTGTTTCTACGGTATAGTGAGATGAGGTGGGGATCAGTGATACGGTCCGTGCGGTTGTGTTGCCAATATTCGCGTTCATCTGCAGAACACAGGGTGTTCATAGTTTCAGTAATACACGTCGCGGTTACAATATCAAAGACACTATTAATACCGTACCCGCCTTGGCAGACTGCTGTCCAGATTATTTGGTGATTGGTGTCAACTGGGCAGCCCAAATATTTAATTATAAACGAAGCTATCATTTTGTCTAATTCAATTGCGATATTCTTTGAGGAGTTGGCAATTGCTGAGGTAACTTTAAGGGGGTATGCCATCCTCGGAACTACAACCGCATTTATAACATATCTTAACTGGTGTAGAGTCATGTGTTGCAGTTGGATGGATATTAAGGTAGATTTAAGTCTGTCGATAAGGATTTCCGCCTGTTTGTCCCATTCCCCATTTAGTGCAAACCATACTCCGAGATATCTATTTACCTCTTTGCTGTTGGAGAAATCGAGGAATTCTGGTGACTCAGGGGGTATCCATTTCGAATCAATGGAAGGACTTGAGTCATTTGTATTGGGCTCCAGATGACCCCCTGAGATGAGTAAATCATCGGATGGGTCATATCGCGTCACCGTTTTGCCCTGAGGTTTGATGCGCTTTCTGTAAGAGTATTTGGATTTCTTAACATTGATGGGAATACCGATGAAGCTCATAAATTCATTAACTATACCTAGCATGTCTTGAACTTCGTCTTTAGTTTTCCCCACGAGAATGATGTCATCACAGAAGAACCGTGCAAAGATATTTAAAGTGGTGTCCTTTTCTAATAGGTTTTGGGAGGGAGGAATAACATTATTTCCTGGTTTGTCTGGTCTATGGCGTTCCGAGTTCAGTTCATATCCATATGTGGTTCCTGTCGGGTTTACACCGTTTGCTCTTTTTGCTAACCAAATTGCCAGAATGTCCATAATGGCTACAAACCTTAGTGGGCTCAAAACTTCTCCCTGAGGAACTCCACATTCGAGGGACCATTCATCTGTGAGGCCTTCTTCAGTGAGTACCATTCTAGAGGCATCATTGGTGATGTCTGAGATGATGTTAATTATTTGTGATGGGAGTCCTAACTTTCTGAGCGCTAAATTGCTCATCCAGAATTCAGCTCTGTCAAATGCTTGTTTGAGGTCCAGGTAAACTACGTGGAGGTCTTTGTCGTATCTATTGGCATCCGAAATTACTTCATTCAAAATTTGGAGTGAGTCATCTATGTTTTTATTCGGAAGAAAGGCATCTTGAATGGGAAAGAGAATGGGGTGGGTGTTAAGTATTGTTTTGAGACGGTTAGCAATTATTGTGTTGAATAGTTTAAGACCCGTTTCCAACATTGTGAGGGGTCTAGAATTGTCTATTGTACATGGTGCAGAGGGGTTTTTAGGGATTGGAAGGATGACTCCAGATTTTGCACTCTTAGGAAATCTCCCAGTTATAAGAATGTGGTTAAAAAGTGAGACAGTAACATCTTGAAAATTCTCTGGGCCCTTGATCCACTGCGAGTATCTCATTCCTGAGGGTCCTGGTGCTGTGGAGATGCCACAGTCCGAGTATGCTTGTTGAAGTTCTTTGTGCGTGATTTCTGTCAGTAGTCTCGCAGCGGCCGTATCGGGGATTTTAGGGCTATCCTTGAGAATGTCAGTGAGCCACTGTGGGAGTTCATCTGGCTCATTCGGGTTAGTAGAAAATAATTTTTTATTTTTGTATTCATCTAGTGTTGTGTTTAGTCTTTCTGTCTTTGTCTCAGGTATCTTTCCATCACTACCTGGGGTAGCGGCTGCACCTTTTTCAGTAGGTTTCATCTTTCCCATGACTGTGTCTAGAAACCTCGAAAGGTTAGTTGAGAAAAGATGCTGCAAGGCTTCTTTTTCTCGAAGTTTGCGTCGTTCAATGTCGGTGTCTCTGCTTTTTTGAAAAGCATTTCTGATTATTACATAATTTTCATGCAATCGTAATCTCCATGTGGCTGCTGTTTCATTGAGTTTGGGTTGGAGCGCGGCAAACGGTAGAGTGCGAGCAGCCTTTTTGGCTTGCTTCGGAATGTTGTTAACATGGGTTCTTGTATCCAAATATTTGATGGTGCGGCGTACTGTGTTTAACCATTTGTATATATAGTTAGATACTGCTGATGGTTTTTCTGACCTCCCAGTTTTGTTCAGATTCTTGGTGCCAAAGGCGTCACTTGCCGCCTGATGTGCCAATTTGTGCAGGGTATCCCATGTCGCGTCAGGGTGCATTTCCTTGAGGCCAGTGCCGCCGTTTCTAGCTGCTTCCAGTCCATTATCCATTTCAAGTGTGCTATGTAGTCTCTCAGTGTAGGACACCCAGCCAGTAGCGTATTGGAATAAATGAGTGGTGCAGTCTATTTTTTCCGAATGCATCTCAGATCCGTACAGGTTCCAGAATTTAGCAGGCATATGGGGTTGTAGAAGAATATCCCAGCTGGTCATGTGATCATCTGTGCTGGATTTCGTGATTTTCTTAACTTCCAGTGAGCTGAATGAAAGGTGTCGTTTGAGATAGGCATTTACATCTTTATTATTTAGTAGGTGTGGCGAACCTATATGCCAGATGTTATCTTTGTCGTTATGGCCTAAGTTGAGACCACCTTCTGGCATCCCCTTACCTCTAGAGAGTAAATGAGCTGCATGCCATGGGCTGTTAAGGTGTATCCACCATTCCTTGGGTTTGTTGTGCCATTTTAAACATTGTTCTATGTTGTCTGTCTCTTTATTTTTAGCTATGAGCTTGCTCACTGTTATGGGGCTGCCGTCAGTATTATCCCGTTTAAGATCAAGATCAGTGGTGTCACCCTTGATGGTGCTGATAGCGTCTCTTGCTTTGTTTTTTTGATGCACGCGTGCACAAGTTCATTTGTGCTGTATCCGTTTGCTTCAAGGAGACCTACAATATTTTTCTTGTTTATTTTCCTTTTTGTATCCGTGTTTTTGTTTGTCATTCTGATTGGGTAACCTGGGTACTCATCATGTGTGGTTTCCTTGGCACCATTAAATCTAGGTGTTATCAAAGTTGCATCTGAAGTTATCTCAGGTTTGATGTCGTTTTGAGGGAGCTTAAATTCAGCCCATACTATCCCGTGGTCGGAGATGATATAAGGGTTTTCCTCCGTCCAACCAGATTTAACTGTCATCTCTGCCATAGTAGAGTTTGCCATGATATGAGTGAGCTTTGCTTTTGAGTTTTTGGATATAACATGTGTGAAAATTTCTGTGTTTGGGTTTCGGTCCATGATCAGTTCATTGAGAGAACATTTGTCATTGTTGAAATAAGTTAGAAGATGCTTATTCTTCTCGACATGCTCTTGATATGACATGTAATTTCCGCCCGACACCCGCTGATTTGGGGTAATAGTACAGTTTTTGTCACCTATCTCTATGTAGGCCTTTTTAGGATTATTTCCTGCCTTTCCTGCCCAATCAGTGAGTGTGTCATATAATTCCTTTTGTTCATCTACTAGTGTGGCATCATTCATGTAACCGCTGGCTATGTAGAGCTCCAGACCGTTATTTCCTGAAAATTTTGTCATTACTGCCCTTTTTGCATCACCATCAATTGTGGTAACCGAGATGGAAAGTGGTAAACTTTTCGGGTTCCATAAGATCATGGAACCAATGGAAGCTTTCTCGTTTACATGAGATGTGCGGAATTGGATTCCTTTTTGTGTCATTAGGGTTTTAATTAATGCAAGGTTTTCAGTATTTACTTTGGTTTCTGATATACAAATTATATCAGCCCGTTTGTCAATTAAAAGATTGCAAATTGTTTCTAATTTAACCAAACTGTCTTTATCTTCTTTGTGGTGTCGGAGGCCTCTCATATTCATACCCATTATAATCAGACTGCCAGAGTGTTGTGCTAGTTGTAGTTTTGTAAGTCGGTCTAATTCTTCAGATTGTTTACTAACGCTTTTGTGTTTTGCTTTTTGTAAGATGCTTCTGCCATCTACGTCATAAATGTTTTCACAATCAAAGATTTTGTTTGTGCATTTGGTCTTTTGGATTATTCTCTTTTGTTTATGAGAGTGTTTCCTGCGGTATCCATGTGTGTGCTGTGCGCTAGAAAGTTTCCTTTTGCCTGAGATGAGGTGATTATAAGCAGTGTAAATAGGTTTACACTCTTTGTTTTCAGGATTTGGCTTTGTAGGATGTGCATCAATTTTCGGGAGGTGAGATCTTAATGATTGTCGTATGGTTGAGATGGCTTTGTTGTTTTCGTGTTTGGTTATTCTAGCTTCTCTGCCCGTTTGCGGAAGAATTCTAATGTTTAGGTTTTCAAGTTCGTATAGTAGATCTCTGTTTAGTTGTGCTGCCGTGAAGAATTTAGTGTTGTGCAGGATGTGGGAGGCTTTGTGGGCTAGTGTAAAATTGAAAACCCCCATGTTGTTCGGGTGTACTCCCAGTTTCAAGGTTATGCGGTGCACACTTAGGTCTTTTGGGAGAGGTGTGAAAATGTCCTTCTGGTGATTATTGGTAGAAATATCAAAATCACAATAAATAATCTTTCTTTCTGGAATTATGTGGACCGCAGTTGACCATATTTCATTTATCACAAGGAGATGAATTTGAATGTTGGTGTTATTCGTATTCGAGGTGTGATGATATTTCCTATGTGATTCAATGGCTTCTGAAACAATTGTTTCATTAGTGGTGTGTGTCTTCCATTCCAGTCTGAAAGTTTCTATCAGAGTTTCTATCTGCTTTTTAGGTGTGGCACCTCTCCGAGTGAGGATATGGTGGGAGGGGGAAGTCATATTTGGGCCGCTGGTTACCGCGTCATTTCCTTTGGGCTCCAGGTTTTTGAGCTCCAGTGTGTTGCGGATATTCTTGTCCAGCTGCTCTATTTCTTTCCTGATTTCTAATCGGTATTTATGTATTTTCTTTTGCATTGTTTTGTCGCCATACTCCCCGTTACATAGGTCATACTGTAGGTACTCGAAAAAAGGGGTCTGGTGGGAACCTCTGTTCCATTGGGCCCATCTGAAAGCAGTTTTTGCTACCCATGTGCCACAGTTGTATGTATCTGTTTGAAATGTATCTTTGCTAATGGTAATTGTGAATACCTTATGTTCTGTGGTGGCTTTGAGATTTTCCAGCCAAGTTATGAGTGCTACCGCAATCGTATTGATGGTTTCTCTTTCAGCTTTATCTCCAAAGGGGTCATATATGTAAGCTTCTATTTTCCCAGGTGATGACAAGCGGATCATTATGAGGCGCCAGTGTATATTGTCACACACGCCTATTTGTGTGTGGCCATATTTCTTGAGTCTACTGATAATGAGTTGTGTGAATTTTTGATCCTCCAATGTCATTTTTAGCATCATGTCTGTGAGGTCCATGGGGGCAATGGTACTCGGGTCCCGGATTTTCATTACGTCACCGACATGGGTTGCATTTAACCACCCCTTTTCTGAGTACAGTGATTCCGTGGCCATCCTATTTCCATCTATTGCATTGTCTTCGGTGCTTGCACCACCGCTTAACATCTGATCAGGTTCAGGCATATTATGTTGCTCGGTGGCATTGCCCTTCTTGCGGTGGATTTTACGTTTCGTTATTTTTAGGGGTGATTTCATTTTAGATTTCTTTTTTATATTTTGGGTCCGTGCCCTCTCACATAGCCATGCCATTTGGGGGTTTTGTATCATGTATTTCAAGGCGCCCTTGCTGATCCTTTTGCATGCCTTAGGTCTCTTGTGAGCTAAGTGTATTATGACTCTAGGCCCTGGAAAATATTGTTTAGACTTCAACTTCATTTTGCTAAGTCCCGCCATTAAATGAAAAAGCATGATAGCGGGCCCGCAGTTGATCTTTTGCAGTTCTGCTCGTGTCTTAATATTCTCCTCACATCTCAAAAGGTGTCGCATTATGTAATATGTCATAATTATGCTGCCGCTTATGTCTTTATCAATTTTTATCTCCATTCAAAATATGTCTCGGTCCGTGCTGGGTTTACTAAGTACAGCCTTAAGTTCTCAGGGTGATTTGTAGTTTTACCGACAGAAAGTATTGATTTATTTTCGGCCCATATCAGATTGAAAGTATACTTTTTTAAGTTTCCCGTCCACCGCGTTAGTTTTGCAATGTATCGCCGCATTATTTCCGAGCTCCGTATTAGTTTATCTGTAGCCCGCTTGACTGCATCCCGTGTGTCTTTTGCAAGACCAGTGCGCACCTTGCTTCCCCCATTCCCGTGGCTTTTGAGCATTATTGTGCTCTCCGTGTTACGCGTTACACCCACCTGTTGCCTCCCCTCGGCTACCATATCGTTTATTTGGGCCTTCCTCTTTCGCACATGGCTTCGTATAAGTCCTCGGATCCCCTCCCTGAATTTTTTTGGTTCTAGGCTCTTTTTTGCAAAATTTCGATTTTTAACGAATTGTGCCTCATGCAATTCGCTTCCGGTCCAAGGTTGTCCGTTTGCCTTTATTTTTCCCCTACTATCCCTTAATGTCATATATAAGCATTGTGTGAAATATTTTCGCCCAATTTTACTCCTACGCACCTCTACCCGTCCCATATTCATTAGGTATCGACTCAAGAGGTTAGGGTTTCCCATTATTTTGGTGCTTATAGCCGCCTTTTCCCCTAAAAACATGTGTTCGTGCCCCCGAGCTTCTCGTAAAAATATTTCATCAGTACTATTACGGTGTATTGCATTCAGTTCCAAGTTGTTTAAACACCAAGCTAAGTTTGCCGTGACCCGCTTCAGGTTAGCAACAAACCGCTTCGGAAAGTATATGGGTTTATTTGTGTTATTTGTTGACCGCATGTTGTTTTCTAGGCACCGTGTAAATGTTATTAAACTTTCTGTATAATGCATTGAGTTATCAGTATGCCGTGTTAAGTTACCTGCATATTGTGTAGTGTTTCCTGCTTTGTTTTCCCGTCCTCTTAAGTTAGCTAGGCACCGTGTGTGGTTATTTATTAATATTGTAGTGTTTAGTAACCGGTGCAGGTTATCTTGTAAGTTTGTTGGTTCGGGTGCCTCGGGAGGTGAGCTATGTGAGGAACTGTATTCACTGCATAAGTGTTTATCAAGTGGCAGGTTATTATTATGCCAGTTGGGTGCTTTGCATTTGTTTAGTGACAGTGTGCCGTTCACAGGAGGGTCCATATGATGAAGGTGACTATATAATGCAAGTTTGAGAGTGAATTTTGAGTCATATATATGTCCGTGCTCTGCTTCTAGACTGAGCTTTTGAAGTTGAGAGAAATATGCATTGTGTGGTGAGACAACCTGTGGGGAGTGTACAGCAGTTATAAAAGAGAATGCAGAGCAAGAGCAGGGGTTTAAATATTTGCTGTGCATACTTAAATTTACTGCTGGCCGATGGGTTACAATGAGCAGAGCAAGGAAGAGATTGGCTCTTCTGGTTGCAGGAATGCTAGTGTGGGTCACTTGCATATCAGATGCACGGGATCACAAAGTCTGAGAAAGTGTTCAGAGAGAAGAGACAGATTTAGCAGACAAATTTCTCAGTATCTACCTTCAGCAAGATTAATTCCTTCGTCACCTTCCTGTGTCAGGGGTTGTCTCTGGCTGCCCCCTGCGGGGATCTTGTGAGCAGGGCTGAGAGCTGAGGGGGTGAGCTTTCTCTTTAATGCTTTAGCTTTTGCTGCTTCCCACTTGGCTGAGTTTTTTGTGGGGGTACTCGGCGGTCCTGGAGGGCCACCTGGTGGGAATCCTGGGGGGCCTCCTCCTCCTGATCCTTTTCCTTTACCGGATCCTTTCCCCTTTCCCTTCCCTTTTCCGCTGTCCATACAATTTTTGGAACAATGACCGAACCTTTTGGGAGATGGGGCACACTTGAAACACTCGTGGGCACTGCACTGAGTAATCAGGACTACTCCTACGGGGTTGTAGATGTACTGGAGAGGAATGAAGTAGACTGCGTGCTCCGGATTTTGAAACCAGACTCTTACAAACTGCAAGTGACAAAGATTCCTGTAGATTCACAGTATGCACAACTATATATCATAGTCAATGCCGAGCGTCTAGAAGGAAATATCATTGTATGGCAGAATGTTTTGAAAGGTTCGGATCCCTTCGCGAAAGCAGAAGCTAGCTAAATACTCGAGCGAGCACAGTGGAAGTCTGTGAAGGGTATTGTCGTTTCGGATGCTCTATGACTATTGGTTACTTGTGACACTGGCGGTTGGCTTCTACAAGCGCTTGCGTTCGCGTTGTCATGTCATGCGACGTCAGAAGCTCGTCAGGCGTCGTCACATCGCGAAGCGGATTTGCGACGTCATGTTTGTTGCTCTGCGATGCTCGAGCGGCTCGAAGTGGTCGCGCGTCGCGGCGATGCTGATGTAGATTTGTGGTGATCGTCGTCACGGTATAAATGTGACGTGAGTCTCGGATGACTGATTGCGAACTGTTTTGGCGATCTGCAAACTTGAATGTAAGCTGGAGAGGCGCATATATAGCTGACGGGTGACAGTGACGTGGCTGTGGTCGCGATATGAGCGGGGTTCTCCTTCGTTTCGGGCGTCAGCGCCCCCCTGTACGGTGATCTCATGGTGTCGGTCGTCAGGGCAGCGTAACAACATGTCTGCGGGTTAATGTGTTGGCTTTGTCGAGGATCGGGGACTTGTGGGCACCTCCCAGTGACCCCCTCTTGGGTCGTGTTCGGAGTTGTGACACCGTGTTGAGGCGCACGCTCAGTTGTGCGACGTCCTGCGAACGATGGAATCGCCGAAATGAGACTGGCCCCAGTCTCATTCCAGTCTCATTTTTTTGGGGTCATTTTTTTTGTGGAATTTACACACATTTGATGCACTTAAACAAAAAATAACATTCTCGAATGCAAATTTTGAGAAATTTGATGTTTTTTCGACGATTTAGTGTGTTTTTCTGCCACGCGAACTCAGAAAAATCACCAAAAATACGATTCTCGACGAAAAATCCCCAAAACTTTTTCAAGTATGTATTTCCAATATACTTTACATATGCTTGATGCATAACAATAAGAACTCCTTGGAAAACAACGGATTTTTTCAATTTCGACCACCCTAAGATGGGGAAATATCATTACGGGGCCAGTTGTATGGGAAATAACCCTGGAAATTGGGTGGTAAACTATATTGCAGGAGTTTAAAGCACAGTTGTTACGTTATTTTGATGGGTTTGAACTTGGTTACAAGTCCACAATCGCAAGTTGCACACAGGAATAGTTGGATGCATAATTTTGGTGACCGTTTTGGTCATTTTACCCCTCAAACCCTGAAAACCCTGAGCGCTGGAATTGTCCATGTGAAGTTAAGCAACATACTCAAGAGTTACACGGCGCGTTGTCACCGTTTCGAGTTTGTATTTCCTTATATCATACAAAGAAACCGCTCTAGCGAGCTGGGATTGAAACAGTATACACATGGTAGGAAGATCTGTAAAAAGAAGGACGCCATGTTCAGGGTAAACAAACTTGTAAAACAGATTCTACTCAGAGAACAGGTTGTCGGCAATAGTCTTTAAAAGCTCTTTCTTTTCAGGACCTGAAGGCATACCGCCCTCGGGCGGACAGATGCGCTCATCCCAGCAAGTCAGCATTTCCGCAG
>LGRX02017709.1:0-13884 GCA_001247695.2 Cymbomonas tetramitiformis
ATGCTCTTCACGCTCAAGGCATTCGCTTCGGGCAGCGCTGCAACCCTCCAATCTGTGCACTGGGCACTTGAGTTGCTCTTCACGCTCAAGGCATTCGCTTCGGGCAGCGCTGCAACCCTCCAATCTACGCACTGGGCAGGCACTCTCCGCTGCCCACCACGTGGCATTTGTTGTTGGTAACTGACACGTGAGGCACTGCAGCTAAGCGGGCAAAGGTCCTTTTTTTATCACAGGGCAGCTCCAATTATCTGTGCAATGGCAGTGGTGAGTCTCAGCCCCCTGCAACCTTCTTCAATTCAGAGTATGTGGCTATGGGGCACGTCATTGAGCTGTGTAGATAGTCTCGGACCCCTGTGGACCTTGAGCTTGGAGGTGGAGGTGTGGGGCTGTACTGTAACACCCCCCTGTAACATTGTGGCGTCAGGACTGAGCCTGGAGATACGGGTATGGATGCTACCCTAGATTTCTTTGTAATGCCCTGCCGCAAGGCTCGGGGGGGGGCATACAAATGTATATGAGCCCACAGCATCTACGTTTAATAGCAAGGAAGGAGGAGAATAATGTACTTCGTTTTATTCAAGTGGACTACCGAAGTGCAGTCGTGCATTGCCTGTTGGCTGCACAGTCCATTTCACTGTTCGGCCTAGCGCCTGGCACGATAACGTTCATGGCGAGTTGGATGCCCCTGATAAAACTCCGCACAAAGGGCACCAGCAGCCAGTGGCCGATTACACTTGATGCCGTTAGATCCTGATCTATCTTCGCATCGATGGATCTCGAGGGTTGTGCCTCTCGGGTCAATTGATTTCGGACTAGCTGCAAGCGCACCATGATGCGCACCATGACTTCGCGGGGCTCTACACGGAGGAACCTGCATGCCGCATGATGCCCAGGTAGCAGCTTCTGTGCTGCACAGGTGGAGATTTCAGCTTGCCGGGTGCCGACTTCCAGCCTCTGCATTCCGATCTCGTGCACGAGAGCGCTGACTTCTGGGACCCCTGGCAGCAGGTGACCTCCGAGGGCCCTTGGTATGGGGGGAGGTGTCTCCCGAGGGCCCATGGCATGGTAACTCTCGAGTGCCCCTGGCGAACCGGCAGATGATCCCCGGGGTCTCCTGAGATGTGCCCTCTGAGGCCCCTGGCGTGGCGGGGGGCGGGTGGCTTCCGAGGGCCCCTGGCAGTAAGCACCCCAAGGAGCGGCTCGCTGGAAGTATTTTGTGCCATCAGCGCGGCATCGCTTGTCTGAGGTGGCAAATACCCATGGACGCATGCAGCTTGCTGATAGGTGGTGCGACGCGGAGATCAAAGACATTAGGTGGCACAGTGCGAGGCCTGCCTCGGAACCGCCAGGTGGCACACTCTGAGGCCAAGTTGGCGCCGTGTGTCCACCGGGGAAGGGGGGGAGATGCAGGGTAATTTGCGTCTATTACCGCCACCGTGGATTTGCATCAACGTACTGATGGTGGATTTTACCGTTCAAAACGGGGCTACCAGGTCACCTCTTGCCTGTTGCGCCTGCCGGCTACCGGGTCACCTCTTGCCTGTTGCGCCTGCCGGCTACCGGGTCACCTCTTGCCTGTTGCGCCTGCCGGCTACCGGGTCACCTCTTGCCTGTTGCGCCTGCCGGCTACCAGGTCACCTATTGCCTGTTGCGCCTGCCGGCTACCGGGTCACCTCTGCCTGCTGCGCCTGCCGGCTACCAGGTCACCTCTTGCCTGTTGCCTGCCGGCTACCGGGTCACCTCTTGCCTGTTGTGCCTGCCGGCTACCGGGTCACCTCTTGCCTGTTGCGCCTGCCAGCTACCAGGTCACCTCTGCCTGTTGCGCCTGCCGGCTACCAGGTCACCTCTGCCTGTCTGCGCCTGCTGGCTACCGGGTCACCTCTTGCCTGTTGCGCCTGCCGGCTACCAGGTCACCTCTTGCCTGTTGCGCCTGCCGGCTACCAGGTCACCTCTGCCTGTTTGCGCCTGCCGGCTACCGGGTCACCTCTCTGTCACCTTGCCTGTTGCGCCTGCCGGCTACCGGGTCACTCTTGCCTGTTGCGCCCTGCCGGCTACCAGGTCACCTCTTGCCTGTTGCGCCTGCCGGCTACCGGGTCACCTCTTGCCTGTTGCGCCTGCCGGCTACCAGGTCACCTCTTGCCTGTTGCGCCTGCCGGCTACCGGGTCACCTCTTGCCTGTTGCGCCTGCCGTCATAATCCCTCGAGGGGGGCGCGAAGCATGCCTTGCAGCGGATGTGCGATCGCGGGGGTTGCAGCAGAGTCAAGCCTGAGTCGCAGCCCCGATCGATGTGGCGCGCATCTCCAATCTGCCCTGTATCTGCCCGCTGATTCCGCAGGAGTGGGGCGGTGTGACTGGTGCACAGGCAGATTCCAGGCACTCAGCGCAGCCTTTGCCTGCCACCAGGGCTCGGTGCGACCTCGCCATGTGGACTCTTCACGCGGTCATATGATTTCGGAGATTTTTTTCTTTTTCCGGGGAGTTTTTTTTTTTGCAAATGACTACACCTTGCCTGGCCCTTCTCATAGCTGCATGCTGGTCACCGCATCTCGTCCAGCCCTCCTAGTGAGACCACATGACGAGGATCGTGGCGCGGACCGCCCTCCAGGTGGCCGCTCGCTCGCAGATGCCTGCGCCTGGCCTGGCCTTCCTAGTGCCATCGTGCAGATAACTGCGCCTTGTTACACCATCCATATAAGAGATGCAGAATACTGCACTTCGCTCCGTCCTCTTTGTGGGCGCGTTTTGATGACTGGACCGCGCCCCATCCTCCTCGAGGGCGCATGCAGACGACCACGGCCGGCCCTCCATGTAGCCAGAGCGCAGAGGGTTGGCCGGCCCTCCATGTAGCCAGAACGCAGAGGCCTCCATGTGTCAGCCAGAAGTCCTCGTTCAAGGACTTGGGACTGACAGTGAGGCGCGGCATGCGCTGGGCATCTCCGGTGCAATCGCGGACATCAGAGCTGCACTGCCGTTTGTGTGCTGGCGGTGTATGGCAGTGCTTTGGTCGTTCCATGCTCCTTTGCGTTTGACCGTGGGGCCTCATCATCCAGCCGTCAGGATGCTGTTTGGATCTTACATCTTGGTAGGAGGATCCTATCATTTGTAGGCGGCATTGCAAGATGCGGCCATGGTTTGTGGCATGATTGCTGGCCATTGGATCATTGCACCTCTTCTTTCTAGCTGGGGGCATGGTCGATCAGCATCGCCAATTTACTGTTCGACAAATGAGATCTGAGCATTCAATTATGGGGTGTCACTGTTTGACCTGAAAATACCGCCTGATCATTTTGTGCAACCAATCGGATTCTGGAATGTCCCCGTTTGTCGGTACGGCCGCATCGCTTCACCGTTCGTTCAATCTATTTCCACTCACTTTTTGGAACAAGGATCTACGATCATAATAGCAGTGCGATTTTGCTTCTTGAATATAGGTATGAATCTTAGTACGTATCTGTGGGATCGTGCTGCTTGACGATGGGACTCATCTTGCTGTGAGTTCGTGCAACGAAAGATGTGTTGTGATCAGATGCTAGATGCTCGGGGATCCACTCATTCTGTGCAGCCAAACTCGATGATCAGGCCGGTTGAGCCGTCACCCGGATATCTGACATCAAGTTTGGTCCAACTTGGCCCACCACCAGTCGCCGAGTGCCAAGTCGCAATCCTGGGGCGCCCCCGCCTTCCCTCACGGAAGTAGAGTGCGGTAGGTCTCCTCTCTCAGGTCGAGGTCCCCTTCTTTACCGTCGCTGAATTTCACGTTGCACATGCCACCCGACACCTCCATGATGGAGCAGGGGCACCACGCATGGGCATCTTTCCAGAACATCTCAAAGCGCGTGCCCACACCTTAGCGGGCCACCAGCGGAGTCTGTGTCCCACAATACAAAACATTCCAGCCGCCTAACCATGGGATCCAAGCAACTCGGACCCGCCCAGCCGGCTGGGGGTGAAGAGGTCTCACCTTTGCGGCATGAAGACCACCTCGGAAGCGGAGGCCTCCAGCTCTCTGTACCTCCCCCTGCCCCTTGCCCTTTTTGGGCTCCCTGTCGAGTAACTCCCAGGGCGAGTCTACCCGGTTGTTATCTCCCCGCCAGCAATGAGCTAGCGAGTTGATTCCCTGGCACCGCGTGTGCTCGCCCCGCTGTGCCTGTGCGCAGTCCAACCGATTGACGGTTGTGCCATTGGTGGTTCAGCCGCCAGTTGTCCAGGTCGCAGTCCCGAGAGAGCCTATCCACCCACTCGTTGCCTTCACTCCAAATGTACCTGGCCGTCAGCTCCGTGTCGTGGAGGTTGAGGATGATCCACAGCCGCCGCATGCGCCTCATCAACGCCGGGTCCCTCGAGGTGAAGTGCGTTAGAATGTGCACCACCGCCTGGTTGCCACACCGCAACAACACCGTCCACCCCCTCAGCTCCCGCAGAAAGGGCTGCACCGTGCGTGCGATGGCTTCGAGCTCTGGGTCTGTAATGTGACACCCGAGCTCGTCGCCGCTCCAGAAGTTACACCATGCTAGTTCCCGCAGGTCGAGGACTCCCGCCCAAGCGAAGAGGGAGGAGTCCGTGTGCAAGCGCGCGGTTATGGCACTTCGCCACAAGTCCTGGTTGTTCCATCTGTTCCCGCCGCCGCTCTTGGCTCACCAAACTCAGCAGGTTCCCCGTCCCTGCCTGGATCTTTACGATCTGTCGGGGCGTCACCTCGAACTGTTCATTGGCGGTGTCCATCCCCAAATGCTCCCCAAGTTGCGTTGGCTCTCCGCCCCCCTTCTTTTTGTTCCGCTCGATTCCCAAGCGGTGAAGGATCTTGGTCACCATTTCAACACCTTCATGGCTTCCTCTTTGCTGCAGCAGAGCACCAGGAAGTCGTCTATGTAGGGCAATACCCTCACCCCTATCAAGTGGGCCGGCTTCCCCAGCCCTCCATCTCGTTGGACGCAGCTCCCGCAGCACCGCCCGGTCTCTCAGGGCCCGTGGTACCCAAATGCACTCCACCGGCACTTGCATCACCTTCACAAAGATCCTTGGTGAGTCGTTCCACCCAAAGGGCAGTTTGGGTGGCACTGCATTAGGTCCCCCTCAGGCCGGTGCATGTATTGCTAGTATACCGGGTGGATGCCGATGATGTGGTAGCGTCCTTCCGGTCGAAGGAGAGCATGTAGTTGTTCTTCTTCGCCAGATATCCTAGGATCTTCAGGATCTCAATCTTACACTTGGGTGGAACACATCAACACAATGCGTGTTCAACCATTTGAAGTCTCGAACCACTTGTTGGTCCCGGACTTTGGTACCAGGAACACTCGGCTCACATGCGACCGACGTGTAGCTCTCGTCCACGCGACATTCCACACGCACGTCTCTTCTCCTCTTCCAAGAATTCCAGCTGCCCCGACGTCGCGTCCCCAATGCAAACAGTGTGTCCGAAGGGCTTAGGCAGCCTCGCCACCCATCGCATGCGTGCACTCTCCCGTACCCACTTGAGAAGCTGCGCATTGGCACCTGCCGCGTGCCAATATCCCAGTCAGGATCTTAAACCGCTCTTGTAACGTGTGGTAACTCCTGGCGGCTTCTACGTCGGCAGAACTAGGCTACCTTTCCTGCCAGAACCATTCCCATCGCCCCTGTTGTCTCAGACTTGCTCCTTCCTCTTGAGGGACTTCTTGGTGGAGTAGCCACGGGACCCGCGATACGCCGCGGGCATAAGGTTCTGCTTCGTCTGCAGCTCCTCGAATGCACGGAACCAGCGGTCAGATCTCTTGCACACACACAGTGAGTGTGCTCATCTGCTTGGAGAGCTGCTGCACCGCTGCCAACAACTGCGCCTGAACATTTTCATTTGACGCCGCGTCGGGCTTGCGCTCTGCATCCTGGAAACTGGCGGGTGGCATTCCGCTACCTAACTTGGAACCCTCCGTCTTCACTTTTGGGGCCATTTCAATGCTCGTTGTTTACAGTGTGCTTGCACAGCAAGGTAAAATAGGTTTACTTTGTATAAAGTATTTTTGTATAAGGAAAGAAACAGAGCTACGGTTCCGAATTCTACGGATCCTGAATAATGTCCGTGTCACATCCCGAATGGCATGCTGCCTTAATCTACCTGTACAGTGTCATCAGGTGTCGTCGGCTCTTTTCTGTAGAGGAAGCCACTAAAAATCCACTACTTCCCAATTTAAACATTTTCCATATTGTGTTGGGAAGTCTGCTTTTGTGTTCAGAGTGACTCTACCCATGTTATTTTCTGGGTTGGGTTGCCAGGATTCGAGCCCGAGTGGATGAAGTCAAGCCATGTGTGTGCCCCGGCTGGAAGTGCCTTGGTTCGAGATATACGATGTTGGCATGGAGGAACTCCTAACTTGCTTCCACTTCCACCACCCAGCGACCTCATTGGAGTGCAGCACCTGGGTGTGTCCCCCACTGGCCTTGATTACCCTGGGCCCTGGAAAAATTAGCAATAGAGTGTACTCCCGACAGCCTCTATCGTCCTGTTCGAGACCTGTTGATAGCAACAGAGATTATGAGGACCAAGGAGAAGCAGTTTTCCCCGGTTGTCACCTACACTGATCATTGCCATTAGCACCTGCCCAAAAATGGCTACTCGGATAATGATTCATCATATGCGAACACGCCTGGCATTGAATTCAACAGCTCCTAGGGAACCATTGGCGAGTGGACCCTGCACCCTGGAAGTGCCTGTGGAAGCGGTGTCTTCTTTTCTTTCCTTTTCTTGGTTGGTGGAGCCACATCCAGTCATGAGAGCAGTTATGTTTATACCATGACGGTCAGCTTTCATCATCGAGGTGCTATTGTCAAGCAATCCATATAGCAGTTAATCACTTGGGAGCAATTCCAAGAATACAGTGAGTTTTGGAAAGCTATTTATGCAGCAGCCATCAGGGTCTTTCCGCTTAAACTTAAATCGTGGGATATAAATCCTGAAGTAACGGCACAAGACCACTATTATTTTGATAACGAATAGCAGTTTATCCTTTATGATGTAACTTTAACAGCAATAATCAAAGCTCGATGAGAGACCTTTTAGATTATCTTTGCCCACTGAGCCATTTGGTTCTCGCTGTGGCATGTATTGTTTCTACAATCTGCAAATGTGGCTAAAAGGATGTGACTCACTGAGCAACTCCCTGGTTAGGATGTCGGCACAACAGGTGAAGATGCTGGCTATGCCCGACCAATGCTGAACGTGGAATTTACAGCCCCCTGGTTCAGAATTCCTCACCGGGATTATAAAATGATCCCACGGTACTCCCCGCAGCACCCATAAGTTACACAGTCCCTCGCTGTAGGTGATCTGATGTTATACCTCCCACCATGCTTCCGTTTGCACTTGTGCAGCCATTGAAGTTGAATTGGACAGCATTCTCAAGCCGTGGTTGTCTGGTAGGAAATAGTATATTCTGAGGACTTAAATAGTATGCAGAATTAAGTCACACTTATCTTCTGACATGTCACTTGAGATTCAGTGCATGACTGCATGCAACTCATGCAACGGAGACATAGGAATATTTTGGACCGCATGCTTTATCACAGTGCAGGTGTGACGTGAGCAGGTACTGTGAGAGTAGAGCCCCAATCTAGATTTAATTTATTAATGTTCATATGAATTGTTTGGGTACGCACCCGTAGCGGATAGGCCGGTATGTCTCATAATATGTGCCGGGTATGTGCATTCAGGAATTGGTGGGATAAAATGTCTATAAGAGGCAAAGAACTCACGAGAAACATTGTTCTGGACACCGACCAAGATCCAGAGGACTGGAATCTTACTTTTGGGAAAGCATGGTTGGAGCACCTTGGAGGTGCACAAGTTGGCAAAGCGGTGACAGGGTGAATTTGTGCGACGAAAGTAGGGCAGCACATGAGAGAGTGGCAGATGAAACGCGGAGTTATGGTAAAACTCAACAGTCCCATTCCAAACATACCCGTAAACCTCAAGATTACAATCACGACTCTGAAACACCCATTCCCGAAAGCAAACCTGTGCCAAACCATGCTGTGTGCATGCCCGTGCGCATGCAATTCTGTGGTCAGATATAAGTGACACATAACCAATTGGTCACTTCCTGCTAGATGGCCAGAATATTGTTCTTAATACCAACAGAAGTGTGAGATTTTGCAGGTGCATTACTACAAACTTTGAGTACATTGTGCGTTGTGTCGTTGTTTGTGGTAATGTGAATTTAAAGAGTGAGGAAACACTTTTTATACAAGCTCATGGCCTGATGATCTCGGATTTCTGTTTCAGATATGGTTTATTCCTGTTTCAGATTCGTTTTATTCGCCTTATTGGGGCGATGCCAGCAATCCACCCCACTGCGACATGGTCAAGTAACATCTCAAAGCAGTCATACATCCTCACTGCATGTGATTATATATCATCAGGTGCCGTTGGCATCCGCAACTATTTCGGCTTCTGATGATTGGTCGATGAAGCCCAGCGAGCGTTGATATTTTCATCAGGAGAGCCATGCTTATTCTTTGGAAGAGAGGTCTTCGATTGGAATGTTGACTTTTTTGGGGGCTTCTGGCTGAGGCTCGGGGACTTTGTCGATGACAACAGTAAGAACGCCGTGCGCCATCTTAGCATGCACCAGGTCTTTATCGGCATTTGACGGGAAGTGAAATGATCGATGATACGATGTGCTTGACCTCTCCATGCGGTGCCACTTGACCTTCGATTTGTCTTCGATATCCTATAGCACAGTGTGTGTTTGTGTGTGTACAACATAAGTCACCGCCCTCGCGTCATATCCCGCTGGTCTTTAGTCAAGCCTCTCCTTCCACCGGGTGTGCACGGTGCACATGAAAATAGGGCAGGTGGATCCGTGCGCATCATCAAAACAAAAAGATATCTGCCTTGATTGGGTTGCGGGGATGTGTGTGTACTGATGTAGTATGTATCTGCACAGGGGCGGGTGTACTTCTAGTACAATGAGAAAGTGTGACTCAAGGCCTCTTAGAGGTGTCTGCACTTGTCACTTTTATGGAATTGATCGGGACACTGTCTTGCATTATATGCTGACTTTACGGCATAATTATATTGTTCTCCACGTGGTGACTGATACCGTTCTGAAGCCTTCCAAGGCCTACTAAGTAGGTGCCCCTGTTTTATGCAGTGTGTTCCCGCGATCGACGCGGCAGGGTGCATATAGAATGTGTGTGGGTGAATCATCGTATGCACGGAAGCTTATTATTTCACCTTTTCTTCTGCAGTCGTCTTGTTCGCGTCAATTGTCAATATCACGCCATCTTTCGCATCTTCGGTCTCGATTTTCACGTCAGATGTGGTCAAACCCGGCAACTCCACGACGATCTTGTAATTTTTGTCGGTCTGCATCGTTGCATTGATCGATATGCACAGCAAATGCTGGGATTTCAGTGGCATTTTTTTGCGAGAAGGAAAAAATGCCTTTGCACGTTTGACCATCATCACATCATCTGTAAGTACGCGCTCATCGGACTTTTGCGATGCCCGCATTATGCATGTGAGGGCTTCGTCCACCCAGCACTTCGCGCTCAATGCGAGCTGAGGCTGCAGGGACACTGCTGCATGTACAGCATCATGATCGTGATGCAGCATCATGGGTGTAGTACAGAGAGTGCTGCCCATGATGAACAATGAACGGCTACATGTCTATCACGTGATGTTTGCCATGACTTCGATGATCACAGGCGGTCATCATCAATAATGTGTATGCACTCTTTTGTGAGGCATATTTATGTGCCGATGTGCGTTGATGTTCGTCCATGTGTGGATATGATTGATCATCTCTGCTCAGTGTACTGTGTTTGTTACCTGTGTTTCGGCAACTATGCTCACAGCCATCATCCAGTTGTGCATTCTTACGAGTGTTACGCACACGCAGGTGTGACGTCATCATTCAGCAGGGCACCCGTCCGTGGCGGATGCGACAGAGTTGATGTTTAATAGTGTATAGCTAGTGATGTATTCAGATTTGTGTCGTCCACACACACCTCTACAACGTCCGATGTGGGAGCAGTCGGCATCAGTGGAGAGAGTTGCTCCGCAGATTTCATCAGTTCGGTGACACGGTTCACGAGCTGGGCTGGCGAGAACCCGGTGTGGTAAAGCTGGCTGTTGGGGCCGACTCCTTGCAGTCCAAACAGCGCGGGGTGCATCAACGACGACGTGAAGAAATCATCCACCGTGGATGGGATCCGCTGATTGGAGACGCCCCGTTCTCGTGGCGGTGATGTTTCCCCGTATATCACATCCGTGAGCCGTTTCCAAGGGCTTCGATGTGATTGGTCTGATGGCTGGGAGCTCGCCATCTGCAGATATACACACCACAGCCCAAGCGCATATATGCATCTAGGATCCTCAGCAGCATCGGCGCGCCGCAATAATTAATGTGACCGCTGGGTGTGTGTGTGTATGTACAGGTACAGGTACGTGTGACTGTGACTGTCAGTGACTGTGCTACTGGAGTGTTTTGTTGCAGTACAATGTGCACCATGCATGCGCATTCATGTATTATGTATACAGCATGCATTCATGTCTGTATCGATGTTGCCATAAATCAGTACCATCGATTTGCAAAGCTGGTATGTTAATGGCTGGTTGTCCGGCCCGGGCGTTGTATGTTGGTCCTTCGTATGTATGCAGCTACCGATATAAAATTACGCCGTTACAACGGTAACAACAAGCCAGGCATGTCGCATACACTCCCCTGCAGACAGAGTCGATACAAATATGCTGAGAATGGTGCTAAGTAGCATTTATATTACGATATGACATTTTAGATACAGTATCACAGCACGTTGGCCTTGCAAATTAAACCAATGCATTTGCTGCACACTGTGTGCATATACCGGCGGCGATAATGCATCGTCTTTCATATGGCATTTGCGAGATATGATCCCCGATCTCTTTAGATATAGACTTACTCACGAATATAATTTCAAACATACCGACTGCGCAGATAAGACGAATTGATGTTTATCTAATCACGGAACCGAGCATGAATACGGACCTACGTGTACGTCAAGTCTGGGCGGCCCCGAGTTGACTTTGGCAAAGTTGTAGTCTTATAATTACATTGCAACTTATTATATACGACATATGCAGCGTAAGAGTTGTGATATATCGACATGCGTGCATGCAGAGAGGCACCGGTGGGCCTCTAAGCGTATGATCGCAGATGGTACACCATGATATATTTGAAGTGTCGGTGTATAAACGCCGTTTCATACACTATATACACATGAATGCGATCATGAGACATTATATGCGTGCTATCATGCACACCTGATCACAACTCTCAGACTGGGCTCTGGAAGCCGGGCATTCGCCGCCTGCGATTATTCTCAACACGCGTGCTTCACTGTCTCGCGCAGTTGCGATGCATATGGTCCGAATCATCGTCGGCACGATCCGATCAGCATAAAGAGCATACGCTAAAATATTTACATCCGCCCGCGTCATGGGGAATAACGGCAGAAAGCAAACGATTTCGTTATCATCGTCCAATAATCTATGTGCACTGTGTAAGTAGCGCCCGGACGTGGGACGCGAATGTATAGCATGCATCCGCTTACCTAAAATGGTTAATATACTGCATCTGAACAAATGACATATTGAATACGCACGTCGCGGCATCAACGAATAAAGTCTGTATGTATTATAGCCATTCGGACCGTCGTCAGCGGCACATATATGTTATCGACAGCGATCTGTTATCGTCGATATTGCTAGATTCGTGTGTGTGTATATGTGAAATATATATATGAGGGGGCGCTAGGCAGCTGTGTGTATCGGGGGTTGGTTTAAGCGAGGGCTGCATATTGTGACGAGGGATGCAATGCACTCTGCAGCGTGGTTAGTTATATACAAATACGTTGATTTTGATCCGATCGCTGCACAACAAGGTGTATTCAGAATATGTACAAAGACGCGCACGCACAAACACCTATTACTATACCGCAATTATCTATGCATGACGAGGTATCAAATATGATTGCGTATACGCAGCATGCCCGCGGTGTCGAGTATCATCTAGCATGAACATTGCCCAATATTGAGTGCAACAGCGCTGCAAATTCCACATGAACTAGTGCACTTGCATATAGTGCGCCCAGCGCATTTCTATGAGAATCATTATGCATGGAATGCGTAAAGTACTGCATGCACACGCCTTTCTTATCTTCTGGCGGCGGTGCTGCTGCTGCCTCCGAAACGGTTGCCATCACGACAGAGAGCAGCAGCACAATGGTGACAGCTCCTCTGCCATTTGCAAGTGATGCGGATAGAAATCTCCGTGATGACATTGATGTCTTAGGTCTATACATTTATCACACAAATTTGACGTTTTGGCAAATAGCAGCCCCGCGACCACGTCGATGGTGTATACCTCTGCTTCTGTTATTTTAGAACCCGTCCAAATTACCTTACCTTAGTGCAGCAGCAGCAGCAGCAGCACGCAAATTCCAACTGGCGGCGATGCCTCAAGCTCGATCTGACGGACGTCCGGCGATGACGCCACAGCATCACAGGGCAGCGCTAGCGCCTGTACCAACTTTAGCGCCACATCCGTCGCTATCGCTCGCACCAACGCCATCACCCGCGCCATCGCATGACGAACAACCTGAAGCAAGCGATTGCCGCGCATGCGCTCGCTGTTCGTTATAAAACAACGAATGGTGAGATGATCGAACGATCGGATTTCATGAATGGCCTAGCAGTGGAAATCTGAACTTGAGATCGACAAGCCTAGTACAGTAGATACTGCCTGGATTGCTCTGCGAATCGTTTTTGTGGTTGTATGACAAATTATTACATTCTAGGCGGATCGATCTCAAAAGGAGATCTCCACTAGGCCATCTGACCGTAGGATCATGTGCGCGACAACACTTCGCTTTTTGCATCCCAACATGCCATGCCACAACGCGAGGGTGGCGTCGCGATAAATGTACGCGACTGCAGTGGCACTGTCATCGTTAGCGTCTGGCGATCGTGAGATCGGAAGTTCGTCTGTGTCGCCCGTTGGGATTCGCGCTTTGCTGCTGCTGCTGCTGATTAAGTAAGGTAAGTAAGTAAGGTAAGTAAGTAAGGTAATTTGGTCCGGTTCGAAATCATAAGGAGCAGAGGTATCTTCATCTTGTCAAATATACAAACTCTTCGGTCACGTTTCGTTCGACTGATGAGTCTCCACGGGGTAGAACGCTCGCTCGTGCAAATAGCAAATACTGGTATAAACGACATATCCATACCGACAGCACGCACACGCCGATCGTTCATTAGTGCGAATATCAACTTCTGGTATAATGCCAAATCAACGCGCACCGAAACGAAATTTTAGAGAAGAATTTCATTATAATAAAGGAGGAGGAAGAGGCGGAGCGACATTTGGTCAGGTATTGCCGTATTTAAATATACCACCTCTGGGAATCAGGCCGAAATTTCATAATACCGTATTTAAATATACCACATCTGGGATGTCAATCATGCATGCATCGTTCATGATACACTGTTAAATTTAATTTCATGATCTCGCTAACAAAATAATAATAATAATAAATAATAATAATAATAATAATAATAATAATAATAAAATAATAATAATAATAAATAATAATGATAATAATAATAAAACTAAATAATAATAATAAAATAAAATAAAATACTGAATAAAATAAATCGTATAACGTAGGAGGAACGTATATATATCGTAGGTAAAAATGAGTTGGAGGAAAAATTGGAAGGACGACGACCGCTGATGGCACGGTCGCGGTCGGGGCTGCCCTTGTAAACCCAGGCAAGCCCGCCTGGTTTGACGAGGCTCAAGCGACACAAAGGCCCTTAATACGAGGTCCGCAGCGAGCAACCGGATCAATTTATGTCCTTCGTGGACACG
>LGRX02017710.1:0-16658 GCA_001247695.2 Cymbomonas tetramitiformis
CGGGGGCCCTGGGGCCAGGGATGTACAGGCACGAGTAGACCTCTGCTGAAGCTTGATGAGCAGAGGAGTGTTCTGGCGCCTGCGATTGTTTGCTCTGTGTCCATCTTTACAAGTGGCGCATCTCGTCTTCAGCGGCCACTCAAGTTTGACGGACATCTAACTGTGTCCACGCCGGGGGCCCTGGGGCCAGGGATGTACAGGCGCGAGTAGACCTCTGCTGAAGCTTGATGAGCAGAGGAGTGTTCTGGCGCCTGCGATTGTTTGCTTTGTGTCCATCTTTACAAGTGGCGCATCTCGTCTTCAGCGGTCACTCAAGTTTGACGGACATCCCACCTACCCTGCATCTGTGGTGCTCGCTTCCCGGCCATTCCTACACGTTCCTATACCTCGCCTTCAGCGGCCACTCGTACATCCTTACAAACTGCCGCCCGCTCAAATAGAGGCCACTTTTTGTTAATGTCCAGTTGCCATCTGGCGACGAATGCCTCACGGCGCCCCTCAGATGTGTGAACTCCCATGGGGTTCGTGCTACCCCCCAAGAACCCGAGAATATATCATCACGGCAGAGAGCTCTGGATTTCAGGAGCCCCGCCCTGCCAAGCCAAGCGCCCGGAGCTCTGTAAACCCGGTAATCCGTCGGGCGACGAGTCTACCATTACCTCGGATCAGATCATACCATGAGCTTGGAAAAGGCTTCTCCGGATTAACTAACAATTAAATGTGGCATACAACCATGAACTGCTGTCATGGCGACGCTTCAAGACAGATAGCAAATACCAGTGTCCCGGAGGTTCAGCTGACTCTTCCCAAAGAAAAAAACCTATGAAAAAAACCAGTAAAGAAAATAGTCATCAGAATGACGCACCTGATGTTTTCGACTCCGGACAGTCAAGATGTCAGCACCAAGGAAAGACCCCCTTACCGTTGAACTAAGGCTAACATTTCGAAAATGGTTGTTTGAATGAGCTATCACCTCATGGCACGAAGGAGGGCCCACCACGTCCCCTTGCGACGCCTCGAAGGAAGATGGCCTATCATGTCAATCTTGGGTGAACAAATCAGATGCAGGCTCGCGCTTCTAGTGGGGGAGGGGTGGGGAAGACGCAGGGAGCGGACGTGGTTTTTGCGGCGCTCCTTGCGGGCGCGCTGGGCGAGGAGGATGCGCATGGCGCGGGCTTGCCCCACCGGATCCAGCGCAGGCTCCGGCGGAACCGCCGGCACCGGAGGTATCAAAACTGAGGAGGCTGTGGGCACCGGCACCGGCACCTGCGCCGGTGCCGGAGGTGCTGGTGGCACCAGCGGTGGTGGCGCTGGCGACGCAGGCGGTGGCAGCGGAGGGGGCGCCGTCGGCGGGAGATGGTGCGGCAACGGTGGCAGCGGCGGCGGCTGAGGCTTTGGTGGCGGTGGGAGCGGTGTCATCAGCGCCGGGGCTGCTTCGGCCGATGCTGCTGAGGCTGCGGGATCCGCCGCCACAGCAGGCGCAGCTGGAGCTTCCACCTTCGGGGCCTCCACGGCCTTGCCCGGCTGTGGATCTGGTGACATGGTTGGGGCGGCGCTCGAAATCGAGGAGCTTCTTCCTTTGGACTGCTGAGCTCTGCAGGTCTCAACCCCGTCCACCTCGCTTCACCCTCAGCGCCTCCACCCACCCACCCAAAAACCTCCCGCCCATCTTGGAACGGCGGGCAACACAGCTATGGATCAGCGAGGCCCAGCCACGCACCTCTCTCCTCACAACAGAGGGTCGACCACCGGTGCAAGGTGATATCCAATGTACATGCGTGCTGCTTACCCCCGCTGGCGGGAGGGTTCGTGCGTGCAGCGAGCTTCACATCTTCGGGTCAAAGCTTGTGAGCTACTCCTTCCACTGCTGCTACTCCGCGCATGCCCGGGCTATTTACACCCTCATATGTCACCCCCCGCTTGTCCCTCTCCACCCGCACGCCTTGGACCACAACCCTGTGCGAGGCGTGTCCGGTATTGTCACTACTATTCAAGGGTACCCTTATATCATTATACGAGGAATAGAAAAGTACGACCGAATCTAGACGGAATCTAGACAGAATCTAGAAGCCAAAGTGGCAATGTCCGGACATGTATGTGCCCCGTGCGCATCGTCTACGCCTCCATGGCCAGCCACCTCCGCGCGCCTCTTGTCAGCCCCACCGCGGGCTTGCCACTTCGGCGCACCTCTTCTGAGCCCTCCGCTGCTGAGCATTCTGCCGCGCCTCCGCCGCCTTCATCTCCCTCGCAAGCGTCGCGGCATCCTTGTGGCAAATCCGAGAGAGGGGGTCCCACTGCCCCGAGCTCATACCCCCTGCCGGGACCTCAAGATTCATGAGCCGCACGTTCTCTGGCCTGCGCCATCCAGTCCTCACCCTCCGCTCCCCCACCCACCCCCGTGGCTCATGATTCGCACAGCTCACTCTCCACGTGCGCTTGGATTACCACGCCAGGGTTGGGGAAAGGGCATTTACAATCAAATCAACATCATCTTTGGCGGCGCATGAGGACGAGCGGGCGGGGGGCTCACCAGGAGGCGGGGGGAGCCGCGATGGGTGCGGTGGTGGCAGCAGTGGACGTTGCGGGCTCTGCTGGGGCGAGGCTTGCTGAATCCATGGGACGGATTCGGTCACCAGGGACCGTCTCGTCATCTTCAGTCAGTTCATCATCCTCTTCCGCCTCGGGCACCGCACGCCTGACATCTTCATGCTGGGAGGCCGAAGCGGGCTGTGCCTCCTTCATCGCTGCTCTCTCCATCTCCCGGTCTGCTGCGCAGCTCGCCGCCGACTCCAACCTGCCTACGTCCTCCCGCCTCTCCGGTTCTGGTGCCCTCGGAGGCAGCGATGCCGCCGACGTTCGCGGTTTCACCTCCTCTTTCTCCTCTACATTTCCACTGCCCTGGGCAGATACGTGCGGCGCCACCACCTTCTCCGCCTCCCTCACCGCTGCTGCAAACTCATCATCCTCCTCATCTTCTTCCTTCTCCTCCTCCTTCACCATACCGACATCTGCTGACTCAGCTGGGGGAGTTTGGCTGGCGGGCGAGATGAACGGCATGAACCCACGGAACCCGGTCTGCCATGGCATCGGCCCTCCCGGCATTCCTGTCATCAACCCCATGGACGGGAACCCCCGCATGGGAGTGCCCATGGACATCAGCCCCATGGACGCAGGCGGATACCCGGCCATCGCCGCCGCCATCATCGGATTATGACGAGCTGCCTGCCAGGCCCCTGCCATCATTCCCCACGGGGGCATCCCCGTCGCTGCCGCCGCCGCCGCCGCCGCTGCCGCCGTACCCGCCGCGGCTGTGGTGGCGGTCGTCCTGTTATCGCTCTCACGTCCGATCCCCTCGGGTCCGCACGCTTCGGGGCCATCCCCCTCGGGAGCCCTGGCCTCGGAGCTACCCGGGGGCCGCATCGCAGACGGCTCCTCTACTTTATGTGTGTCAACATCCGCCTTTACTGCCACGCCGGGCTCGTGCAGCGACCTGCCAGCGGTGAGCTGAGCCTTCGCCCCATCGCTGCTCCTGGCCGGCTCCTTTCTGCCAGGAGGGCTCTCGGGTGCGGGCGACGCTCCGCCATCGCTCTCGTTGTCGCTATCATCGAAAACCCCTCCGGGTCGCCTGATAGACATTCCCTCATGGCGGTCAGTCGCTGTCACCTGTGTATCGCCTGCAGCAGCTCTTGCTCGCGCGTCTCTATGAGTCAGGGGGCTCACTACGACGCGCGGCAGCTCTTGCTCGCGCGTCTCCGTGAGTTAGGAGCCTCCCTAGGAAGCACGGCAGCTCTTGCTCGCGCGTCTCCGTGAGTCATAGTCGGGTACGTTGGGTGTAGGCAGACCAGAGCACAACCCATAGGAACCCATGGCGAGCCAAAGGCCTAACCTGAACAATGCAAGGAGTAAAGAGGCAACCATAGCTGGGAGTAGAGGCAGCATGAGACAGGCGGGGCCAAGAGGCAGCATGAGACAGGCGGGACCAAAGAACAGCATGAGACACGGGACCAAAGAGGCAGCTGAGACAGGCGGGGCCAAAGAGGCAGCATGAGACAGGCGGGGCCACAGAGGCAGCATGAGGCAGGCCTTACATGGATTCCTCCGCCATCATGATCGCTCCGAGGAGGGCCTCCATACCACCCCCATGGGGCTTAAAGTCGGGCACTTCTGCCTTCGGCGCACGGGACCGGGTGCCACCGTCGTTGAAACTGTTCAAGTGCCCAGCCACCCTCCCCCCAAGCCCCATTTTAGTCGCCACGTGGCCTTGCAACAAGTGGACCACCCCGGCACACATGCGAGCCACCCAGGTCACTGAACTTGACTACAGCTTCTCAAGGTAGACCACTCCACACACATCCTATCCTACCACAATCTCAGTTTACAGTGACCTGTCACAACTGCCGGCCATGCCACATCTCTGAGAAATTCTTGTGCGGGCCCCTCTGATGTGTTGAAAATGCGGTGAGAAGTGTGCACCCACGTGACAGGTCGACCGCGAAAAAATTGACACTGCCACCTTGGACTCGCACCAGTCATAGCTCAGGCGGCATCGATGGCTTACGGTCACCAACATCTGCCCGCCTATGACGGACATCTAACTGTGTCCACGCCGGGGGCTCTAAGGGCAGGGATGTACAGGCACGAGTAGACCTCTGCTGAAGCTTGATGAGCAGAGGAGTGTTCTGGCGCCTGCGATTGTTTGCTCTGTGTCCATCTTTACAAGTGGCGCATCTCGTCTTCAGCGGTCACTCAAGTTTGACGGACATCTAACTGTGTCCACGCCGGGGGCCCTGGGGCCAGGGATGTACAGGCACGAGTAGACCTCTGCTGAAGCTTGATGAGCAGAGGAGTGTTCTGGCGCCTGCGATTGTTGGCTCTGTGTCCATCTTTACAAGTGGCGCATCTCGTCTTCAGCGGTCACTCAAGTTTGACGGACATCTAACTGTGTCCACGCCCGGGGGCCCTGGGGCCAGGGGATGTACAGGCACGAGTAGACCTCTGCTGAAGCAGTGAGCAGAGGAGTGTTCTGCAACCTGCGATTGTTGGCTCTGTCCCATCTTTACAAGTGGCGCATCTACCGTCTTCAGCGGTCCGCTCAGGGTTTGGCAGGACATCCCACCTACCTGCATCTGTGGTACTCGCTTCCACGGCCATTCCTCCCCAGTGGCGCACCTCGATTTAAGCGGCCCTCAAGTCTGACAGACAACACCTATCTGAATCTGCAGCGCTGGCTTCTCCATGTCTTCACGTAGCATCTACATTGTAAGAATGTGGAAAGAATAGGGGGGGCTGACAAACAGCCGCACCTCTTTGCTCGCACGACTCTAGGCGCAGCAGCGGGCTCCTCTCCGTGGTTGGCTGCAGTGTGCGAACGCTTGCTGCCGGAACAAGGGCCAGATCTTTGGCGGGTCAAGGCCGGGGTGGTGGCGCCGCTCCGGTCGTCAGAGCGCACAGCTGCAGTTGGGCGCCCTGGGTTGCCCCCACCTGCGTCGAGGGCCTTGGTCCTCATCCACCGCGCCCCACACGCATTGCACAGGTGTGGCGCCTCCGGGGGGCCTTTACGCCATTGGGGCGACTCTGTACCGCAGAACCCGCCATCCCGCCCAGCAAAAGCTTCCCCTCATTTCTTGCAATCTTCAACCCCTGCATTCAGCTCTGCTGTGGGCAGAGTGCCCAGTGTACTGAGGAGAGCGTCCAGTGAACCAAGACAAGGGTCGAGCAGCATATAAATTTGCGAGTGCATGACAGGTTTTCATTGGTTTCTCTGGGTGAGCACTTTTCTAGAAGACAGCCGGTTTTTTACCCTGCACTTATGCAACTGGATATCTCCTCTGTAGCTGCAGAAACGAGTCTCTTTGCAGCCTAACTTCCGAGATCGAAGGTGATCTAGATGCTGTCTTCTGAAGGCCAATTTTAGACAACCAAATATCTGAGACATACGAGGGATACTCCTTAACAGCACAGCAAGTGCAGGCCACACATATGCACGAACAAACTCCCTACAAGACATAGCTTCTTCACAAGGGATTTCGCTCTGTGAGAGCTCAGCCGAGGGGAGTATGTGTGCACCAACCACTGAACTCATTCAGGGTGAGGTGCCCCAGTCGAAGTCAAGACTGAAAGTATTCATACGCTTTATCAAACGATATCAGAGAAAAGTCAGAGTGATTCCAAAGTTAGTTCGGATTAATATAAATCTCCCACTGTTTTGTCAAAACGACGTAGTGCAAAGCGTCAAAATTTACTTCAGCAGTACCATAAGAGGATTTCTGCTTCCAATGCCTTATCCTTCGAACAGTTCCCAAGAACAGATAGAGAAGGATTCCAATATGAATTCCCGTCCGTATGGCTCTCCAACTGTCCTGTCGACACTAGACCCGAGTTGGTTTCAGAAGCAGCATGATTTCTGCTCCTTTTGCAGCAAAAATGCCATATCATGTATAACTCAACATCTTGTACGAGCCGTGACCACTGCAGGTAGGTACTAGCAAAAAGGAACAATATAACGAAGAAACAACTCTGCCCCATAAAATAGCAAGCCCTTTCTATCGGGTTTGATTCTGACTCACGATCATAGAAAAAACGTGCAGACAGGAGGAAGCAGACGCTCACCAAACAATCGTATGCAGAAGCCAGCACCAGGGCTATCGGTTTGTGTCGAGTGATGTTGCAACCTATTGTGCGATTCCGCCTTAGAGTGTTCACCCCATGCACGCTCCGTGCTGCACAGTGCGAACGAAACTACTATGCCTGGCTGGCATAAACCGACGATCGAAGGCTCGTCTTCTATGCGTGACTAGCGATGGTATGGGCATTTTGCAAACCGTAGGTGTGCACAGGAAATGAGCCTTCAAGCAGGTCAGAACATTTTGTAGGCTTGATCTCAAGCAGCGGTTGGCACTGTACAGTGCCAGGGTTGCCTGGGGTCAACAGCTTACTGCGTTTGTCAACGGCTAGCAGTGTGCAGTGGCTGAGCACAAACCACCAGGAGCGCAGCAACCGTTCGGGGTGAACTTGCCGAAAGCTGGGGCGACAACATCCCGATTTGCAGAGCAAGCGTTAGGCGTGTAGACACAGCAGGGTCCGTCTCAAAAAACCAGCGTCAGGAATCTCCTGGCAGCCAGCTGGCCATGGAAAAGCGAACCATCAGGAACGCATAGAAACTGAATAAGAAAAACGGCACGGGCTTGACAAATCAAGTCCTCGCAGGTTGCAGCGCCTCGAACGTCCCAGCAGAGTAGCTCGTCGTAGTTCGCAACACGATAGCTCCTTGCAGGTTACAGCACGATAGCTCGTCGCCGGTCGCAGCATCGTAGCTCCTCGCAGGTTGCAGCATCGTAGCTCCTCGCAGGTCGCAGCATCGTAGCTCCTCGCAGGTTGCAGCACGATAGCTCGTCGCAGGTTGCAGCATCGTAGCTCGTCGCAGGCTGCAGCGTCGTAGCTCGCTGGTACTGCAGCACGATAGCTCGTCGCAGGTTGCAGCATCGATAAGCCGTTTCTGCAGGTTGCAGCATCGTAGCTCGTCGCAGGTTGCAGCACTATACTGTCGCAACGGCAACACGATAGCTCGTCGCAGGCTGTGGCACGATAGCTGCTCGCAGGTCGCGAAAATGATAGCTCGTCGCAGGTCGCAGCATCGTAGCTCGTCGCAGGTCGCAGCATCGTAGCTCGTCGCAGGTCGCAGCACGATAGCCCCTCGCAAGTCGCAGCACGATAGCCCCTCGCAGGTTGCAGAATAGTAGGCTGGAAATCATAAAAGCAGTTTTCAGAGCAGCTTCGAGGAGGTAAGACGGCACGGGATCTAACTCAATGGCAGACTTAGCAGAGCCCGTGCAACCTGCATCTCACGCGGTCAGAGTGGGCTTCCTTGCGTTTAAAGGTCACATGTTCTACCAGTTACCGGTTATGAGAAAACTGGATCAGGTGGTGGGCCAAGCAAGCATTTCCCTTAACTATGTCTTTGGTCCTCTCTCTGTGTACTTTCAGAAGACGTTTCTCGGGGCAAAAACAGGACGCTCCGTACAACAATACTTCAGTTGCTTAACGACGAAACGAACATAGACAGTACAGAACCTGAGCGCACAGCAGGGGATGGTGCCGGACTGAGCACGACACTTCAACACAGGGCGTTCGTCTGATATGAATAGATGCCTACTGCGCAAGGTAAACCAGACTCCTTCTTGCGATGAACGACTGGCTACCAGGATAGAGCACGAACAACGATGTCTCCACGAAACGGCAGAGAAGTGTAGAGTACCGAAGTGTGCGAATACAGGGAAGGAAATTGCGAGAAAAAAGGAGTTTTACTGCCGAACCAGAAGAATACGGGCCGTGGACGTTTTGCCGAACGAAACACAAAAAAAAAAACAGCCGCGGACGTGTTGCCACATCGGAAATATCAAAGTCACAGCAACGCACCTACACCCGGATCAGGTCAGGAGCTGTCTCAGAAGAAAAGAGAATAGAGCAAAGACACCGGGACGTGTAGCTTTTGCTCAGGAAGAGAAAGGCTCTTTGAAATGCAGGAGAGCTTGTGGTCGATCCAACCTGTTCGGAGGCAGTTATTGCAACGAAGAATTCCTGAAGCCGCGGCTTTGGAACCGTCCGTGATACATGTGCCCTGCAAACGCACGAACGAGCTTAGTGCCAACTGCCAAGTCGTCAATACACATCACCACTGAAGTAAAGCAGCAGAGGGCGGAAGAGTGTTTACTTGACCCTAAATATGATGAGTGACATGATCAGCGTCTGCAGGAGAATTATTCGACAAGATTCTCACAATCGAGCAATCACGCACGAAACAACAGAGGAGAATCTTTGAAAAGCCTCTACATCTGCCGAAACACTCAACTTACATATTCCTGGAGTTGCCTGTGAAAACTTTCCTTTCAGACAAGAAACAACAACACATGAGGCGATCAGCAGGGTGAACGCACTCTTCCGGTGAACGCTCTCTTTCCAAAAAGCCAACACTATTACGCTACGGAGAGTTTATTGAAGGAGTGTAAAAGGAGAATAGAAGGGAGTGTTCTTGAAACTGTGTGGGAGGCTGTGAGAGTCCAGATTCACTTACCGTATTACCGTCTGCCTGGTCCATGGGTTGACCTGTGCCATCCTCCCCGTTTGTACCCCAGTCACCAGCACCACGGCGGCGTCGTCGGGCGCGAGTTCCAACTCCCTGCGGTGGCGAATGCCGAGAAGCAGAATTGGTGGCTTTGACGTTGCTATTTTCTCGGGTCGAAGCCTTGGAACTCTTGTGTGCCCTCCCCGCAGGCATTGCGTTTGTTACTGTTGGTCTCTTTGATCAAGACAGGGACGTAGAGGCACGTGTTGGACTGCTCTGCCGCAACCTCGTAGTCTAGATGCCATGGGTGTTTCTTCCCTGAGAGTCGACCATAAGTCCTGCAAGGCGCTCGCCGAAATCGTTTGTGAAGAGCATACATTCCCTGAGGCTTAACATATTTCAACACGCTGTGACGTTTCAAAGAGTTCCGCAGTGAGATCTCCAAGTGCACTTCTGCCTTGCACCCACGCTTTAGAGAATCTGATCTTTAAAACAATATTGAATATCTATTAGTGCACAGGCTGTTTCTTCATAGTCAACTACAGGTATCCCGAAAGAAGTTCGGACATAAACAGCTTGCCGAGGTGTGAAATCAATGAGTTATGTTGTGCTACTGACTCGAAACCGAAACCCCAATTGGAAATGGAAGAGCATGGCGCCGAAGAAAAATACGGTTCGAAGCTTTCTTCAGGACTACGGCAACAGAAAAGAAACAATGTTGCCGAGAACCCCCATATCTGAGCGAAATAACAAGAAACAAACACGGGATGGTTTAAGCGAATTTAGAAAGCGCAGGAAGCGCAGACACAGCTTGGCCATATCAGTAAGAGGAAATACAGCAGCGGACGAGAAACCAGGTCCGAAGAAAAAATGCGAAAGCAATATGTCATAGAACGCCAAATTAAGAACATCGAGGATAGGAGAGCCCATCCTCTAATCTTTGAAGACGATTTAACTCTTCTGATTAAACTTTCTTAGAAGGCAATAAACTCTTCTGAACCCACAAGCTCGCGTACAACAACCGACGCAAAATTTATTCTGCAAACTGTCATATGCGTGTGACCCATAGCTTTGTGCGCGGTTTCTTCAGGGAACAAAGGCAGTTTCTTGAAATTCAAGGTAGCTTCAATCGACAGAAATGCCTAACGTTATCAACAGAGTAAAGGGCATAGGGTCAACCAACGTCAAGCAATCTTTCGGGGTACTTGAAAGCAGGAATAAGCAACCGAGACATGTCGCAAAACTATGTTCGGCTGGACATAGTATGCTGCAAACGTACAATGAACATACGCACGCATTAGACACCCTGCTCTTTGTTGAGAAAAGCATCGCAACACCAGGAACTTTGAAGGAACGCTTGTGTCGGAAGCGTCCGGCGAGATCAGAACAAGTGTTCGAATCGCTCTGCGACAGAGATTCAGAAAGTATAAAAGTCCCCTGAATGTGATCTGACTTGTTCCAAACTTTTGCGAGGAGCCCGAACGTGTAAAGTTGGTGAGAGGTAGAGAGCGCACTCCAAGGGAAGGCATTTCGATTCCGCAGGCTCGCTCATGCTACTCGAGGATAAAAAGTATGAAACTTTCCGGAGAAAACACTATCGCAAATACTCGGAAATTTTCCTGTACTTACCTTTTGCGCTTCTTCGTGCCCAGCTTCAAGGAAGCTGCGGTATCAAGTCGAATGCGAGAAGCAGTGGTCTAGGTCTCTTAAGAGTCACTTCTGGCGCAACCAGGGCAGTGCGTGTGGCACTCAGACACAAAGAAAGCTCCAGTAAAAAACTGCGGTCACTAAGCTCTCCGAGAACATCTTGCCTAATCTCGACGGCATCCTAGTTTAATATGCCACGATCTCAGAAGCCCGCATACTTCCGCGTGCATAGCTATGTCCTAGGTCCTTCAGCTCATGCGCTCACTGACGCAAAAGTGCAAGTTGAATTTGCCTTCAAATATAAAAAAAGGTATCTTCGAGAATTTCGCTCAAATCGCAAAAACCTACGACGGGGCTGCCGCTATGGAAAATCGCCTAAGCGAGGATTTGCAACTTCCTCCAAAGAATCTCAACAGCAAACGAACGAACTCAGTGCAGGCTTGACCACCGCAATTACGTGTCATGTCAGGCATAACAGCTTTGCTGAGCGCACACTGGTGCGAGATAGCCACGAAAGTCACACCTGGCAATAGCTCCATGCTCCCTCATTTTCAGGCGGGGAAGACTGTTCCCCGCCTGACTATGACTTCTATCGAGTCTTAAAATATACTGTTCGATTCAAAACGCTCAAAACGAATCGAAATAGAGAGGAGAACGATCTTACGATGCGATGGCGATCGATCCATTCGCTTGCGCGCTTCAGCTTTCAGGCGTTTCTCCATCGCAGGATGATTATCCACGAATCGCGGTCATCGGTCATTATTGACTCCACGAGGATCATGACATTATCGTGACATTATCATGACCTGCCATGCCATGCCATGCCACGCCATCGCCACGCCACGCCACTCGACGCGAAGATGACAATGACGGATGAGATGACCCATGACCTATAAAGCACTGACCTGTGACACAAAAATATAGAATATTCCTGGCTAAAATGAAAAATCTGCAAAGTATGAAATATCTGGAGTTCGGGAGATCCGGACAGCTCAAGAGCTCTTGAAACTGAAACTGCAAGACATCCTTCGGCTTCGCTTGAAACTTCGAACTTCAACTAGAAACGGTCCCCCCTCTCGTCTCCACACTGACACTCGATAGGCTCCACTGTCCTCCACTGGCCTTCCGTTCTCGGCTTTTAGCAGATTTGCATTTCGGATCTTTTCTTCCTTTCCGTTTGGGCTTTCCGCTTCGGGCACCTCATTTTCGCATGCGTTTGTGTTTCTCGGACGGAGCGGTACGTGGCACGTCGACGTGCCACTATATTCTGTCAATTCCACCGTTTATAGAGGTATATCCTCATCTAATTCGTTGAACATATTTGCATTTGTATTTTGTATAAATGGAAATAGCGCGGTAAATTGCTAAAACAGAGAACACAGCGGGTCAGCGACACCGACAAACCGACAGGCTACGCACATCGCTCTAGGTGATCGATCGGTCAATCGGCAATGCCAGGACTAATCGAACATTTAGAATTTATTGTCAAGACAGAGGACATACACGTGTCGTCGCGAGAGTTTTCATTTTTCCAAAGTACAAACGCTTGTGTCACATGCGCAGGCGATGCGATGCGTCACGATCAGCAGCCAATGAATAACAGTTGCTACCAGAGCATCGACCAGTCAGCAGATAGCATTTTTAACTTCAAATTAAAATACGATTTTTTTGGTATCCAGCGGTGCCAAACTTCACGATTGTCGATCTGCGCCTCGGTTGTGAGCCTTGTGACTCGTCTGTGGTTTATTGAAACACTGTCCCAGCTCCCAGGCCAGGGCACCACGTGGGAGCTGAGTTTCTCCGGGCCACGCGGCAGCTGCGTGGCCTGTGACACGCCTGCGAGGGTCGACCGTTTATAGAGTTGTGAGTTGATCGAATCGGGTATTTATATAGATAGGCGGAGAATCCTATCGACCCCAGAAATGCTACCGGCCCTAAAAGTAAATGATCCAAGGCCATACTCCAGGAGGTGACACTGAACAGCAGGCCTTTTTTTACTTCATGTTCGATGTTGATGTTCAACTTTTAGTCCATACTGTAGCGCATAAAGCGGCTCGCACATAAAGATAATATTTAAACATAGGATATAAAGCGGCTCGCATATAAAGCAGCGGCATCGGCATCTGCAGTTTCGAGTTTGAGGAGCCCGAGCCTGAGCCCTCGTGTCCCACGTCGCGCGCGTCGTATCGCGTCGCGTCGCATCGCACCGTATCGCGTGGAGCTCGCGTTGCAGTTGTCCGTCGCGTCGCGTGGCATCGCGTCGCGTCGCGTCGCGTCGTCTTTCGTCGTGTCATCATAGACATCACGATCAGTTGCGAGTTGGAGGAGCTCGACGCTTCCAGTGTCACGGTTCAACTGTTGAAGTGTGCGTATTAATGTATATATATTAATTTATGACGCGATGCGAAATACACGTAGAGCCGTAGACTAGACGAAGAGCATGAGCATCTGAGCGTCAGGAACCTCGAGTGGACCTCCCAAGTCCCAACGCAAACCGAGGCCGCCTAGTAGCATGGCACAGCTTACTCCTTTCCCCTCCAATTAGATCACGTTAAGTTACTCTGGGCTTCCCCACTTTGAGTAACTTGCGCCTGTTCCATTGGCTCGGAACCGGGCCGACCAAAGCGAATGTCATCTTGGAGAAATAGTCAGGCTAGTGGCACGTGGAATTGACGTGAGAGCGAAACAAGAAAAAAAATTCGGGTTTCTAACCATGTGTCCTTTTCAGAACTGCACTTCGTTTTGAAGAGTACAGGACCTGTGACACCTTCTCGGCGGATCGAGAAGGGTCTAATGATTTTGCTGAACATCATCTCCCCCGTGTGGCCTGTGCGTTATCATTGCCATTTCTGTGGGTACCGTGGTCTGAACGCTCCGAACGCTCTTGCGATGGGTTACGAGGTTCGCTGGCTTCGTTTGATCAGCCAAGTGGATATATCACACAGGTGCGTTCGTTCTTGGTCCCGGCTTTCGTCACAAAACAAAGTTCTGACTGTCGATCTCTGAAACGGATGATATAGGATAGTTAACAGCGTATCTTTTCATTTATTTACTTTTCCCCGTCTGCGTGGTGGACACTCAGGCCTTCGACTTGGATTCTTTTCAGGGAATGAAACCGCGCTCACACCGTATTTATCCACGCGAAGTACTCTAGTCAGACGGTACGGAGATCTGCCCCTGAATGATTGCGTGAGCTCTGACTTACGTTCCTAACGCTTCATTACTACCAGTGTTTGAAACGGTTGTGCTGCCTGAGAGACACGCAGCATGTACTTAAGTTTTCAGACTAAGCATTTACGTGTTTCTTTTGCAGGGCCTTCTGCTTAGCTTTTTCTTCAACGTCACTTAGTTCACTTCTCTACGCGACTAGATTGTATATGTAAGTGGAGCCACAAATACCCGGGATGCATTCACGAACCTGAGCATAATACCAGTTGCTTCTAGACCTAACAGCAACGCGATGTATGTATTGTTGTTTTCTTTGGTTGGCGTTGTTGATATATGAGCGTTCTCACGTGACCGCACGGAATTGGGTGCTTTCTGCATACTTCAGGTAACGAACGGGAAGAGCACAATGTCCTCGACGGCGGAAAATGAGCCCTTGGCAGGTAACACTGCATCTGTATAACATTGCATTTAAACTCAAGCGCTGCGTCCACTTTGGCTTTAAAAACAATTCCACCACTTTGTACCCCAAAACACATTCGCTTTTGTCGATAACGGACGCCACAGGTTTGATGGGTGAGTGCTCGCGAGCTTGTCGTAGCTTGTGGTGTGTCAAGCATGTGTCAATTTCGTCTTTGATGGCGCGTTGCGGGCAAGTCTCTAGCATATCCAGTTTTTCAAACACTTGTGATCATCCCATGAAATAAACACATTAGAGACACCCTGGTTTTCTCCCCCCTTCCAGGTATGATGCTTCGATGTGTTGATCTCAAGCTGGCTGGTTTCGGCCTTCATAGACTTCTTGTGCGTGGGGTTTGTGATAGGACCCGATGGTGAGGACGATGTGGAGCTTGACAAAGATGGGTCACCTTTACTCATCAGAAAGCACGTCATGTTGACAAAAGTGCACAACGCCGTCAAGACAACGCTACCGAGCATATATAATGGTGAACGCACCGCGCCTCTTGATACAAAGGTGAGTAAGCCTGTTGCCCACGAATGAAGGTTTATCACACCCTTCATATTTAGGTTCAACATCATTATTTCAGTCGACCCTCGTGCATTGCTCTTGATTGTTTATCTGATGGCCCCGTTCACTGACATGCACCGGTGCCTATGCACCTTCATCACAGGCCGACATGTCCCCCCTCACCCGAGCCTCACTCACTATCCATTGCAGCCTATCACTGGCCTTCACTCGCAGCCCATCTCACCCGATCACAGGCCCTCTCGTAGTGTCCATCACACGCGATTACCGATCCCTATTCACTGCTCATAGGTGGCTATCACTGAGCCTTACTCGCAGCCTATTGCAGCCTATCGCAGGCGCTATCACTGAATGCCCCCCAACGCACCACATCACACGCACCCACATGCATTGCCAAGCACACGCGACCACAGGCTCTCATTCATTGCCCATCACAATCAATCACATAGCCTAATTTGCTGCCCATTGCTGCGTGTCACTAAGCCTCACTCACTGCCCATTGTTGGCTATCCCTGATCTATAAATTTATGGCTGCACCTCACACCCCATCAACGGGCCAAAATGGCTGTCCCTAATACCCCATCACCAGGCCTCTATGGCTGCCCCCCTGAGTCCATCACCGGGAATCTATGGCTGCCGCTCACACCCCATCACCGGGCCTCTATGGTTGCCCTCCTCGCCCATCACCGGGCCCTATGGCTACCCTCGCCCCATCACCGGGCCTCAATGGCTGTCCCTCACACCCCATCACCGGGCCTAAATGGCTGCCCCTAATACCCTATCAACGGGCCTCGATGGCTGCCCCCCTGAGTCCGCCACGGGGACTCTATGGCTGCCCCTCACACCCCATCACCGGGCCTCGATGGGTGTCCCTCACACCCCACTACCGGGCCTCTATGGCTGCCCCTCACACACCATCACCGGGCCTCTATGGCTGCCCTGAGTCCATTACACCCTCATTACCGGGCCTCGATGGGCTGCCCTCACACCCCATCACTGGGCCTCAATGGCTGCCCAATACCCTATCAACGGGCCTCGATGGCTGCCCCCCTGAGTCCACCACGGGGACTCTATGGCTGTCCCTAATACCCCATCACCGGGCATCTATGGCTGCCCCCCTAAGTCCATCACCGGGACTCTATGCGTCTATGGCTGCCCCTCACACCCCATCACCGGGCCTCTATTGCTGTGCCTCACACCCCATCACCGGGCTTCAATGGCTGTCCTTCACACCCCATCACCGGGCCTCTATGGCTGCCCCCTTGAGTCCATGACACCCCATCATCAGGCCTCTATGGCTGCTCCTCACACCCCATCATCGGGCCTCTATTGCTGTGCCTCACACCCCATCACCGGGCCTCTATGGCTGTCCCTAATACCCCATCACCGGGCCTAAATCGCGGCCCTCACACCCCATCACCGGGCTCATGGCTGCCTCACACCCCATCACCGGGCCTCGATGGCTGCCCTCACACCCCATCATCGGGCCTCTATTGCTGCTTCTCACACCGCATCACCGGGCCTCTGCGGCCACCACACCGTATCACCGGGGCCTCTATGGCTGTTCCTCACACCTCATCACCGGGCCTCTATGGCTGCCCCTAATATCCCATCACCGGGCCTTGATGGCTGCCCCTCACACCCCATCACCGAGCCGCTATGGCTGCCCCTCTGAGTCCATTACCACCCATCATCGGGCCTCTATGGCTAATCCTCACACCCCATCATCGGGGCTCTATGGCTGCCACCCTCAGTTCATCACCGGGCCTAAATGGCGGTTCCTCACACCCCATCACC
>LGRX02017711.1:0-10305 GCA_001247695.2 Cymbomonas tetramitiformis
GGGCAGATTGGGGGCGGGCTGTTGGCGGTACGGGGGCGGCTTGAGGGCGGGACAGGGGCGAGGCCAGGGCGGGACCCGGACAGTGCTTAGTAAGCACCAACGCTCCTATCACAAACTTCTCGGTAAACGAGACAGGTACAAGACGGTGGCGGGATGGAGGCCGCACGCCGGACCGACATGGGACCAGCATAGGACCGATCTATATGAGTATGATTGTACATCCAAGAATGGGCGGACCTCGTCGCTTTTGGAACTTCTCCAGAAATATCGTTTTCCCCATCTTGCTTTTCCCCCTTCCAATGCCGTTGATCAGGCACTTCAAGCATCCCATAATGGCAGTCGCAGCCATTCGTCGGGATGCGTCCACAAGGCCAACGTAATCTATGAGTACCGCGTACACCATGCATCGAACTGTAAATGGTTCTTTCTCGATGACGTCGAAAACCATATGACCAGTGGACCACAATACCTCTAGCTCATCCACCAGGTGGTCGTAAAAGAGCGAAGTATCCTTGGGCTTGCCCTCCGCAATACCATACGTGAACACGTGCTTATGTCGTTCCTCCCCGGGCAAGTTGCCAATCGTGAAGCAAATGGGCATGATGCTGGATAGCTGATCGTTGAACGGGTTGATTCCATCCGCGCAAAGAATAATCCATAGATTCCGGCGGTCTGCGAAGAAATTGGGGTACTTCTGGACCAAAGCTCGGAGAGCAGGAGAATCTGCATTTGCATGGACGGGTCCAATGTTAGGTCCCCATCGGTCCGGGGCCCCGACTACATGTATACCACCTATCGAACCTACTATCATATCAATCTAATAATTTACTAAAAGTTCGCTGATTGAGCTAGGATAATGAGTGTTGGGTCCCGCAGGTGTCCGGTATCGGGGCGGGCCATTGGACCGATTGGAACAGGAAAGGGACTATGGAATACTCAACAGGGCTGAGCATTTTTTATGATTCGCACCATGTATCCCGGTGACTTTGTCTGGTTCTTGGTCAGGGAGCTTGGTCGCATTGAAGCTCCGCACCATCGCGGCATATTCTGGACAAAGGAAGATGTACTCCAGCAGTGATTCCAAAGGCCAGTACGTATCTGAAAATAGATCTTGCTCGACCGTTCGTTCTCACCCCGTCGTGTTCTTTTCCCAACCTATACCTCGATGTCTTACACTTCGGGCATTTATCGAGCTCGCTGTGTTCACCTTTGTACATGATGTAGCCCTTGATGCACACGTGCACCTCTTTGTACGCATGGTAGAAGGGTTTAAACCGCTTCAATGTCTCGGGGTACGTGCGAGGAAGGACTTGCCGTTCTTCGATGTTAAGGAGCCTTCCCCGGACGATGTCGAGAAGAGATGCAAAGATGGACTGGGTCCCGTTGTGCTCGACCTGCATCTCCAAAAGGTCAAGTAACAGTCCGTTGATCTTGGAAATGTCCTGCAAGGCGCCAACACTTCATCAGTCCATCCGCGCTTGGTACTAGAAGGATGCATGTGTAAAGTCATGGGGCAATATGGGTCCCCATTCGGTACCACACATGGGACCGGGCCGTTCACACAGGTCCCATATCGGTCCCATGTGGGTACCATAACTTGCAAGCAGCACTCGCTACTGTAACCGTACGAGGCGGTATGTACTGGTCCTAAACCGGTACCACGTCCCGTACCAATAGGTCCCCCAAATGTTCCCAATGGGTACCACATCCTGAACACCCTACTCACCACATCGTCTTCTCCATCGGAATCGCCCGCAGAATCGTCAGTAAGGTCTTCGGCATCTTCATCCTCCTCGCCACTAACTTCCCCGTCGCCGTTGTCGTCTCCAGATGACGATTCGCCATCATCATCACGTAGTTGTTTCCCAAACCCCAAGTCCTCGATGTGTTTCGCCAACGCTTCAAAGTTGGATATCACCTCGGCTTCCCGAGAGGTATAGTCACGATCCGCACCGCCCATCTCATCATCTCGGGGAAATGATCGCTCATTCTCTTCTTCGAACTCCTCTTGCGGAATGTATACACCATATTGTTTGACATGTCGGAGAATTTGACGGCGGCCAAGTTCACGTGTCGTAAGCCCTCGGTGGTGGCATTGTTTACACGGACAAATGCCATAATCTGAAACGTAGCGTCCAGGGCGGCTTCCTTGTATGCCCTGTGGAGTCGCCATCTATCGTCACATAGACAAGTGCCAAACCATTTTATCCAGCATGGTGCAGGTAGAACGCCTGCAAAAGGTCGTACACGCTGGGGTGAGTAAGTGTTTAAAGCGAGCAGTACTATACGGGGGCGGGGTCTCGGACCGATAGGAATCACTCAGTCCATAACCGGTCCCGAACCCCGGACCCGTAGGAACCATGCCTTGGACCCCACACGGACCCGTCGGTACCATGTCTGGGACCCCACATGGACCCGTCGGTACCATGCCTTGGACCCCACACGGACCCCACACGGACCCGTTCGGAATCCACCGCAGCAAGACGCCGCAACCCTAATAAACCCTATGGTCCCATATACCGTCGCCGCCATCGGGCCGGGCAAATCGTTGAACGAGAAACCAATGGTTTTGCCCACCGATACCTACGAGCTGTACGTTGAGTTCGTGGTTCACCTCCCAGATAAGGGGGATGTTTACCCCGTGGAGAGGATCTTATCCCACCACATGTCCATGGTGGATGAGCTCGTGAGTGCCGAGCAACTCCGCACCGGGACGGCTGCCAAAACGATGGAGATGCTGGAGCACAACCTCCAGTCAGTTATAGTAAAAACAAATGATATCTGGCAAGTCCTCCCTCCCTCCCTGTCTTCCCCTGCAACGTTCACATTTTTACCTTTTGCACTTACGCGAACGTCCATGTGTATATGTGTGCGTGGTGTTGTTTTGCTGTCCATACGCGTGGACACCATTTATTGTGCCGTCCATACGGGTGGAAGGCGGTGTACATACGTAAGGACGCCGTCTAACAAGTGGTTTATGTACGCAGGATACACAAGGCCTACTTGAGGCACGCCAACACGGAGAAGCTGTATCCCGAGAGGATGACAGGGAGAAAACTGACCGGCCTGAAGTTGGAGCCTGCTGAGGTATCGGAACGGGACCGTGGATATCCCCCCGTCACGGTGTGTTTGCTTGTATTGTTCTAGTGGCATTTAGCTTGTCATTTGTTGTCGTTGCTCTTAATGCACTTACTTAGGTTGCATTCACTTGCAGTTCCATACGAGAGGAACGAGCCGTCACTGGTTTCAGGACGTGCGGGGGTGTCAGAAGGAAGAGGAACACGATTCGGAAGTTGATGAGGGTAACGCGGCCGATGATGTTGCTAATGATGCTGCTGTTGAGGCTGTCAAGGATCCCGCCGCTGCTAATGACGGAGAGGCTGTGGAGAATGAGGAGAGGGGCGAGGACGACGAGAAGGAGGAGGAGGAGGAGGAGGAGGAGAAGGAGGAGGAGAAGAAGGATGGGAAGAAGGATGAGAAGGATGAGGGCGGTTCCGCTCCCAAAAAGGCATCACCTCTTCAATTTCAAAAGAGGAAAAAGGTTGCACCTGCGTGTGAAAAGCCAGCAAAGAAGTCGAAAAGCTAGGCTAGAATATTTTGTAAACATTTTGTAAACATTTTGTAAACATTTTGTGTATCCGTGTACCTTTCCTGCAGTGCCCTGCTCTGTCCCGTCTTCTTACGTCTTACATACTTACGTCTTACATACGGTGTTCACACGTACGGACGGTTTGTTCATACGTGTGGACTAAATCGTCCATACGCATGAATATATATTATCACAAGCTATCCACGCGCACGGACACCGATGTCCGTACGCGTGGACTGCATCGTCCATACGCATGAATATATATTATCACAAGCTATCCACGCGCACGGACACCGATGTCCGTACGCGTGGACTGCATCGTCCATACGCATTGATATGTATAAACACAAGCTATCCACACGTACGGACAACGATGTCCATGCGTGTGGACTATCTATTATTGACCGTCCTTATGGGAGTCCATATGCCGTCCGCACGCACGTTTACGATGTCCATACGCTGTCCTTACGGGGGTCCATACGGTGTCCGTACGCGCGATTATGATGTCCATGCGTCGTCCATACGTTGTCCATATGGGAGTCCATATACCGTCCGCACGCACGTTTACGATGTCCATGCGTCGTCCATATGCCGTCCTTACGGGATTACATACGGTGTCCGCACGTGCGATTATGAGGTCCATGCGCTATCCATACGCTGTCCTTACGGTGGTCCATACGTTGTCCGCACGTCCGGTTACGATGTCCATGCGACGTCCATACGATGTCCTTATGGGAGTCCATATGCCGTCCGCACGCACGTTTACGATGTCCATGCGCCGTCCATATGCCGTCCTTGCGGGATTACATACGGTGTCCGCACGTGCGATTATGATGTTCATGCGCTATCCATACGCTGTCCTTACGGTCGTCCATACGTTGTCCGCACGTCCGGTTACGATGTCCATATGCTATCCATACGGGTTTCCATACGGTGTCCCTGCGCTGTCGTGCGGGTGACTAGTGCCTAGCTGTCCGTGCGTATGGACACCATGTGGACATATTTTCTGTCCATACGGTGTCCATACGGTGGTCCATACGGCGTCCATACGAAATCCTTACGGTGTCCATGGGACATTTTCATATGGACACCACAATTACGCGTCGTCCATATGGTTCTTACATATGCATCAAGGTTTCGCCAGAAATCTGTTCAGACTGTCCATACGGTTGTCCATATGGATCCTTACGATGTCCATACGCTGTCCATATGCAAATCCACACGGGTGAATGGAGCAATAATCCGTAGGGGATGCTAACGGCATACTAACGCCATACGTCTTAACGACCCGTTAGTACGTGCATATGATGCCGTTAGGACACCCCTAACACATGCATCTTAACTGGTTTTAGGATGCCGTTATGATGTTCATAGGACGACGTTAGGACATACTAACACCGACACCTTAGAGGCGTCCTAACGACATGCTATCGGGGACATAATAAAGGCATACTAACGTTGGTTTTAGCATAGCTTTAGTGTGTTAGGACGCATACTAAACGCATACTAACTATGCCATAACTACACAAGCAGTCAAACGCGAACGTTGCGAGTATTCATATCGGGGGAAGCTTGATGCGAAGGCATATGCATTGTGAGGTGCGAGATACATTGTGATTGGTGAGTGTGATGCACAACAAGTGTGATAAACAAGTGTGATGCACAACAAAGCGTATGCGTGGTCGAATGCACTTTGACAAGTCTAGAAACGTTAATATTTTTACTATCCACATTGCAATCCAATCGTAAGTAGGGCTGCCCCATTCGTAGCCTAATTCGCTCAAAACAAGGCTCTAGCCCGAAAATTGCCTCTAGGGAATCAACCTAATCTCTTTAAAACAACGTGCAACAAGCGAGAAATCTCGGCGTTGGTCTTGGAGTAAAACCTTCCGAGATTTTCCACTCGCCCATTCTCATTCGATCTGAAAAAGCAAGTGGAACAATAAACCAACACTTAGCCAAGTGAGAAACTTCACACAAAAGCACAACAACTTAGGTTCTAACTTAGAAAGGGTATACCTTTTACCTTAAGTCTTGGCGTTGGTCATGGGCTGAAAATTTGCTTTCTCTACTCGCTCCTTTTCAACCGATCTGAAAAATAAAGCGCAACAAAGAAACCCACGCTTAGTAAAGCAGCACATAACACAAACGCGCAAATTCTTATGTACCAACCTAGGACAGATAGCGCACACACCTTAGGTCTTGGTGTTGGTCATGGGCTGAAAATTAGTTCTTTCCACTCGCTCATTTTCAGCCGATCCGAAAAACAACGCGCACCTGAAAACCAATTGATAGTAAAGCGCAAAAATATCATAAGATGAAATATAAGAGTAGCAAAGGAAAATAAGAAGGCCAAGTGGGGTGAGTTGGAATTTAACCAACTTCATCTAGTTCATACGACTAGCGAGAACTTACTTCTCGTTCACCCCTCAATTCGATGCTAAGCACACCGACATGCGCGCAGAAAAATTACAGTAGCACTCGCATTCACTATGAATATGTAGCGTAGTGCAGTATTTTTATGATACCAAGAACAAACATAAAACAGCACCCCCTACCCGAGAACTCTGCGTTCACCGCTGCCTTTGACTTGTGAATACTTAAAGTTTCTTTATTGTAGTTCGATGGACACAGTGTTGAGTGTATTCCACTTCAACGTTCACCTTTCCCTTCGCTTGATCTTCAACTCGAACTGGTCGTCGCGGGCTCGCGGCAGCGGCATCCCGCATCACTCGAGTCGCGGTCGACTGTCGCGTGTCACCTGTGTCACAATATGAGTATCGGAGTATCAGTATCAGTATCGTGAATCGATGTCGCTGTCGTTCGGCTGTCGCTGTCCCTGTCGCGTCGCTGTCGTCTCGAGTGACCAGCGCAGGTCGGCGCAGAACAAACTATTGGGAATAAATGAATCTCGATCGTCGTCTAAAAACCTTCATTTTGACACAATTTTCGTCGTCTAAAAGTTATTGCCACGTCATCTGAAATGTGCCACGTAAGCGACACGTAAGCGACACGTAAGCGACACGTAAGTCGTCCCGCAATTTTTATTACAAAATATTACTCAAATTAATTATTTGTGCATGATGCTTTCGTACTCGGCGAGTCCCGGTAGATTTTTTTGTTGCATTTTTGTTCATATGCGTGCATATCATGTACAAGTATGCAAATGTGGGTACATCCATGTGCAATTTAGGCCAGCATGCACGGTACACGTTTATGAATGTGCGTATTCAGGTGCTTCAATTCCCGTAAAATAAGTTGCAACTGAGATGGGTACTAGCATATGATACACAAATCTATATCATCATACAAATTTAATCAATATACACCAAATATTTGTCTATGAAGTCTTCTAGGCAAGAGATTTCGATCATTTCACAGTGCTAAGGCTATTATATTGCTGATACATTAGAATCTATATCTTCAATCCATCATTATTTGCAGCACTCGTAGAAATCGTCAAGCTCGTCGTCACGCCACAGTCACATGACAAAACCCCCGCAATGAACATTGCATGTCTTCCGCGCCCCTGTATTTTCATTGTAGTTGTTCCACACAACATCCTTAGTCATGCCCCTCGGAAGAAGATTAATATTCTTGTTAGGTAGGGTTATGTATCCCGTGTTGAGAAAACATATCCATGATGTAGGCGACAATACATTCTGCTCGCTTTGATGGCATGGCTTCCTAGCTAGTGAGATACAATAGTGGCATTTCAAGGTGCGTCGCAAACGAAAATGTAAACGTGAGTTGTAAGGACAAGGTATGTAAGTGCTTATATATTCCTCCGTGGTGTAGCTGCCGTAGTTACTTTCAATTGCCGGCTTTCTGGCCTATCAGATGGCCTCTGTCAGTCAGGTCGGATCGAAAGCCCACATGTCACAAACATAGCATGTCGCAAAAGCAGTAACAAGTTAGCAATTGTCATACAATGCCCAGTTGACAAAGGGGGTCGGATGGTTGTAGTCTGGCAATGGGGTCCACAACAACGCTGGGCTTTCGAAGAAAATGATAAAGATGAAGGCCTTGTGTGTTACTCCCATTCTGGCATTGCCTGACATGCAAGCTGCAGCGGATGGAGTCCACCCCTGTGTGGTTCAGACTGACGCGAGTGGAGTAGCACTGGGTGGAGTGCTGATACACGATGTGGGAAATGAGTCGTACAACCCATTACTTTTAAGAGCAGCAGGCAGTTCACTGGAGCCGAGCAAAACTATGATGCCGGAGAAATCGAACTTTGTATGTGCCCTTCATCACTGTACCACTCAAATCTGGAGACATTATCTTATCTGGACGGTTTTCAAGCTGTTGGGAGACCACAAAGTAATCCCTGGTATGGCTTATGGCTCCTAGAAAACCGGCTCAATGGAACATGGATCTAGTGGAGGTGGAACGGTACCGGAGATGGAATATATATCCCAGGTTCATTATTATGGGTTCCAGGCGCCTTCTCTCGTCGACCTGACTATCATGAGATATCTGCCAGGGAAGGTCTGCTTGAAGCTGGTTTGGTTCATCATTTGGTTCATCCTGTAACTGGACAACCTCAGCGTCGCCCGGCAGCAAACATAATTAGACTATTACTAATTACTGCCACTCTCGCTCATACTTTAGGGTTGTACGGGGAGGGGGGTACCGCTTTTCTTGTCCGCTGGGGTGGTGGGGTCGAGATTCGGTGCTTAACACTACTTAACTGTGCCCTGACGTTAAAGTGTCCGTTGGGGTGGTGGGGGTCGATGGTATCCCCCCTACGACAATGGGAGAGCCCCATTTCGCCCGCGGCAGAGAGGAATCGCGTCGGGGACAGACCTCTCCGAGTCGGGCATATCTTCCTGGATGACTCTCGGCCCGGAATCCACACATGGCACCTGGGGGGGGGTCGAATTGACCATCTAAGGGGTTTGGGTATTGCCCGGAGAGTTCTCCAATGCATGCTACCAATGTTGATAGCAATATTACCTATTTCGATGTTGCCGAAAACGATGGTGCGGTCCATTTCGGCTGATTCGAATGCATTTGGTGTGCAACATATGTAAAACTCGGGGGGGTGTAGGACTTATAAGATAGGGTTTGAGCGTGCTAGCACCCTTAATGAGTCGGGAACGTGAAAATTGTTATCATATGTGTACTTACTTTATAATACATGTCCATACAAAATATTTATGTACGACAAAAAGTCCTAGAAGTCTTGAAACCTCAAATTGGACACAAGTTATGTTATTCGCGAAATCGCGTAAATATCACTGTTATTAATAATAATACCAACACAGCAACCTATTCAAGCCTAGTTCTACAACCAGAGTGCATATATTACAACTAGTATATATGCTTTTCAAGTCCTAAATAGGAGTCAGCCTACTACAACTGGCGATCGACGATCCCGGCCATCTTCAGCCTTACAGCGAACACAGGCCGTTACAACGGATGCGCAGACCTATACCGTGCACTTGAAAGCGCCTGCGTCACTCACAGAGGGAGCGCCATATCAAATAAACGGTTTATACACGTGACTATTCAACTATTTATTAAGTGCTTTCCCAGGCCATGCTATGCGGTTGCCGGCGGAACCGACGGCGATGTCGTCACGTACGGTCACCGTCGGTTCCTGCATCACCCCCCCCCCGGAACTGTTGGGATTTTAACCCAAGCTGAGCCGGGTGAGACCCAATACTCAGACTTCAGTCCCGAAAAATATCGCACTGGTTCTGCACACCTTGCCGAGCTCATCCGTCCCTGCCGGCGTGTTGAATCATGCAACCGGCAGTTAGGGTTCCACCTTTTCCCCCTATCAAAAGTGCAGCAAACCGGAGGGTACGTTCCCTTCTAATATGGAGTGCTAGCCGGTCGCAAGTCCTTCGGCAACAGGGGAATACGTTTCTCTTCACCTGCAGCACTTGCATCCGCCCCCCCCCCTCACGGGACTGTTGGGAATTCAACCCAAGCTGAGTGGAGTTCGCCCCAACACTCAGACTGCAGCCCCAAAAATGCCACTCATACTAGCAGCACTATGGAGACAAGATATGCACCCGCCAGAAGGCCTGTGCCTTAGGCAAACCAAACTAAGGTAAAAAGATGAGGCTCGCAGGCTGCATTGGGCCTGCTGCAGTCTCATTCGTATTTTCTCGGCGCTGCCGCGCTCAACAATTCTAGCCTCCACAAAACTAGTTATTACGGGCTTCGTCAACTGAAAAAAACAGGTACTCTTAAGCTCAAAACAGCCCGTGAAAAAATACACCTTTGGTTTACCTTCTTGGGAGTTTTTTTGCAGCTCTCCAAGCGAATCTGCACACAGCAAAGTCCGACAGAGTTAGAGGGGGGAGCAGGGGTGATTAGACCCGAGGACACACAAGTCCCGCCAGAGAATTACTCTCTGGACGCGCTGCTCCCTTTAAGTAAAAAGCTTAAAACCTTCCTGTGAGGTCAAAAAAGGCTGTGACCAAGTCTGAGCGCATGCGATGCAGAACAGAGTGCATCGCAATAGTTCAAGCCTATCAGCGGAAATTCGGGACTTACACAGTGGTCCTCGTGTCAGCAGCGAACGCGGTCAGTTCCTATCAACTGAGACCCGAACTCGAAATTCGGCCACACTAAAAGTTTTCTAAAAACCCCTTCTAAAATCTGAAAAACTCTAGTCGCATCTTTATGTGGTGGATGTTTTTTAAAATCAATCCGCGTCACCTGAAAAGTTAGTAGCAAGGAGTGTGAGAGAGAAAACC
>LGRX02017713.1:0-15044 GCA_001247695.2 Cymbomonas tetramitiformis
ACTAGTGTCTATTACCCACTGGTTGGGTGGGCCCAACTTAAGAGCCATTTAGGTTGGGTGCACCCAACTTACCCTTTGGTGGGATTATTGGGAGTTGTCGGTACCGGATCCTGGTTTTTATTAGCTCAAAATGACGGGGAAGATGTCCTCTTTTACACACGCATCTACACTATTGAGCGAATCAAACTTATCCGTGAGCAATTTTGGGGAGTATGCGAGGGGGTAGGAAAAATTGTAAAATTATTTCCAAGTGATTTTGGGGTTTTACCTACCCATGCTACTTCAACCGAGTTTTTGAGGGTCAAGATGAACTCGGATGAAACTTTTGACAAGACACTGCAGAAAGAGCAACTCGAGAACTTGACGACATAGGTCTCCGAATTTTCAAAGGACCTTCGAGTGTCACGGGGAGTCCCTTATATTACCCGCGTTCTTAGGTATTGTGCACCCAACCTAAGAGAAATCCGGAATATTTTATCACATACCCTATTGATACGGTCCCATTATACCCCGCAGATTGCGATCATAGAGGTATAATGCATATCCATTGTTCAAAGGGATCATAGTAGGCCATGGCCTAGCCTTGCTTTGGCACTATAAGTCCGATATTCGAGGAGTTATTGACGTTTGAAAAAGGGTTCTTAGGTTGGGTGCACCCAACTTAGTGGTGGGTAATAGACACTAGTGTACGTGTGGCATGAAGTAGCTATGTGGCCAAATTGCATAATCATCACATATGTGTCGATAACACATGTCAGAATGTATTCTGGCCCAGAAGACATTCGGAACATCTTCCGGGTATCTTCCGGGAAGACTGCCCTTTGCATGTCTTCCGGGAAGATGTCTTCCGAAATCCGGAAGACATTCCGCACATCTTCGGCACGTCTTCCCCGAAGAGTGTCTTCTGGTTTCCAGAAGACGTTTCCACCCCGAAGACGTCTTCTGGAAACCAGAAGACATCATGTCTACGAAGACGTCTATAAGACGTTCAGAAGACGTCTTCTAGACGTCTTCTGATTTCCCCAGAATGTAGGGTCAACCACCCGGCACCCGATGTCACACCACGGCCCAACGTTCGATTCCTGATCCGATCTCATTTCTAATTCCGATTCGTCATTCTCGATTCAGATGTCACGTCGACGGACTGACACGATGACTGTCATACAGTACTGTCATACTACTGTACTGTCATACTGCCATACTGTCATACCCCCGACATCTGATACTCGATTTCATTGTCTTTCTGATCCCGATGCGAATCCGGCCATTCCCCGAGGGTCTGACTAAGTGCCACGATGACCACCCCACAGTACTGTCATACTACTATAGTGTCATATTGTCATAGTGTCATAGTATCATAGTGTCATACCCCGGACATCTGGTACTCATTCTCATCGTGATTTCGAGCCCAATTTCACTGTCATCGTGTCAATCCCAGATTACTCCCGATGACACACACAGACGCATAGACATATCGGCTCACGCTGTGCCTCCGGGCACATTTTACTAGAAGTACTTTTCAACGTAGAACATAAATTTGGGGTCCTTTACACGATTCAGGATAGATAAGGGGACGAAATCGCACTTTCAAAATTGGTGAAAATCTTCCACGATTCTTGTGGTAGGCTGAGGTGGGGTGGCGTGGGGCGGTTGGCTTAAGGGTGAGTGGGAATGGTGAGATGGGGTCGTGGGTGGTAAAATACATCCATCGGGATGTGTTTGACTTTGTACTAACGCCATGGGTCGGTTGGCATCGAACTTCGCCCGAGATGGTGGGGTGCACTCAGGGGGTGGCCACAGGGGGTGTCCGATTTAAGGCTGGGGGCTGAGTGTGAGGGTGGCGTGGGGCGGCTGGCTTAAGGGTGAGTGGGAATGGTGAGATGGGGTCGTGGGTGGTAAAATACATCCATCGGGATGTGTTTGACTTTGTACTAACGCCATGGGTCGGTTGGCATCGAACTTCGCCCGAGATGGTGGGGTGCACTCAGGGGGTGGCCACAGGGGGTGTCCGATTTAAGGCTGGGGGCTGAGTGTGAGGGTGGCGTGGGGCGGCTGGCTTAAGGGTGAGTGGGAATGGTGAGATGGGGTCGTGGGTGGTAAAATACATCCATCGGGATGTGTTTGACTTTGTAAAACGCCATGGGTCGGTTGGCATCGAACTTCGCCCGAGATGGTGGGGTGCACTCAGGGGGTGGCCACAGGGCTGGATTCCGGGCAAGACAATTTGACCATAATGTTAAGGTTTTTCGTAGCAGGCGTAAGGTATCGATGGTATGGGGGGCTTACCGATACGCCACGAAGTACTTAAATGATGGAGTGTAGTATTGGGCGAACCCTGAATGTGGTGGCTTCCCTCTGCTAGTCGGATATGCTGCCCAAATTGCAGTGGAGTCCGAGGGGGGGTCGCCCAGGGTATCAAGCATGATGTCTTCCCCAGTTCCTTATGGTGAACCCTGGTGCCGTGCGGAAGCGTTGCCGAGTGACGACTTGTTCGTCGTTGTGGAGGGTACCGTCGGTACCCTAAGATGCATTAGGTCATGTACAAGTTATACATAAGGTGGGGTGTGGATTGAGGCCGGATTGGTTGTTCGAATGCGCGTGGGCGCTCTGAGCTTCCCTGCGGGGCGGAGGGGTGCGAAATGTGGATGTGGCTAATAATAGATAGTTTGAAACACGTACAGGGTAGAATATTCTGTATATCAGTGTTTTAATACTATCGCTGTAAGCAAAAATATGAGGCTGGAACCGTGGAATATGTGGCTGTAAAAGATATAACATATGAGAGTAAGAGAGTCTAAGTAGCTTATGCTACGTGCGCTGTGTAAAGCTGTACGAGTACGGCTACGGTAATGCTCGAGTACTCTAACACGTGGCTCGCGGTCTCTATCGCTGTGACTCGCGGTCTCGAGCCGAATAATGCAGTCATCTGTCACATGCATCGAGGAATGTCATACAGGGGGCAGTACTGGATATCTAGTCCCCCGTGACACCACCACATTCTGTGGATGTGTGTGGCAGTGGCATGATAATGAAAAACAAGCAATATCAATATACTCGGAGACGGAGCTAGCAGAGATACAGGCATTTGCATTGGCAAGAACCGGTCCTACTGGTGCCTCCGGGTCTTTAGAAATAGACATGCTCGCAGAGGCCCACCTTCCCTCGCCTCGGGTCACCCTATCAAGTTCTGCCGTTGCAGTGATGCTAAGACGATCTCGTCCTGTCGTTGTTGCGTGTTGTTGTAGTTGCTGCTGCTGGGCATGTAGCTTCTGTGCTTCAGCTGCTCGTAGTCTCTCCTTCAGCTTAACACCCCGGTCCTTAATATCCAAGAGGCGGACAGTGAACTTGTCGATAATGGGAACCCCGTGTTTTGTGGTAGGAAGAGCTTCAGTGAAAATGTCAGCCTGATTGTCATCAGTCGGAATCCAGACCGGGATAAACTTCCTGAGGGGCCCCTGACACCAGTTCCTAACCGCGTGGTACCGAACCGCAATGTGTTTGAGCTTAGTAGAGAGTGCCCGCTGAGTGACCAAAGTCTGAACTGCTGAGTTATCTACATTGATGGTGATGGGCTCAGCTGAGGGGAAGAACTCTGTCAGTGTGTTGTAGATGGCCAGGGCGGAGGTGCAGGCTTCTGACATGGCAACATACTCTGCCTCTGTAGAGTGAAGGGCAGTGCATGACTTCTGCTTCTTTGACCACCAGTCAATGAGCATACCGTGAAAGTAGAGACAGTAGCCGGAAACTGAGTTCCGTGTGGCAGTGTCTCCTGCATGGTCTGAGTCACAGAACGCTGTGAGCTGGGGTGCTGTAGAGTCAATAGCCATAGCAAGTGTGTAGTCTCTGGTGGAGTAGGCATAGTGAAGGATCCGCTTGGCAGCGGTGAGGGCCTCAACTGTGGGCTGGTGGCAGAACTGAGCCAGATACGTGACGTGGTAGTATATGTCGGGTCTGACTGTCCTGGCTAACCAGAGCAGAGAGTAGATCAAGGATCTGAGGGGTGTCTCAATGGACCTGTCAATGGCATCAGGTGGGGGAATGGGGAGGGAGAGACCCTCTGTCATCGGTGATCGAGGTGCCTGCTTATCCGTGTCTATGCTGAACTTAGCACACAGATCAGTGATGCTCCGCTCGTGTGAAAGCTCAATCCTGGTCGGGTATGACTCTCCTGTAGGAAGTGTCTCAGTCTGGACATCAACCTTGAGCTGGAGGAACTGGTTGAGGACACCAGAGTAGGTGGCCTGGAATGTGGACATGATGTCAGTGTGAAACCGGGCTCTGGACCGCTCATCGGCACACGCCACAATGAAGTCATCAACGTAGATGAGGACTATGAAGAGCTGACCGTCAATCCAGCCGATGTACAGGCACTCGTCATATGTGGACCTGCTGAGTGTAGGGTAGCGGTCTGTCATGAACCTGTGTGCGGTCTCTGACCAAAGTCTGCCTGAGGTCCGATGTCCGTAGAGTGCCTTCTTCATATAGGCACCTACATATCCTAGGGGATGGACGTACCCCTTCGGAAACCTGACATAGTACCGCTCATCCTCAGGTATTAGAGCCTGGAGGAAAGCCTGAGAGACATCATAGTGGTATGGCATGAGTCTGTGTGTCAGGCAGAGCGCTAGTAGGAGTCTGAAGGTGGTGAGCTGAGGTGTAGGGGCAAAGGTCTCCGCCTCCTCATAGAAGGTGCGGTCCATGTCTCCTCTGGTGGTGCATCTGGCCTTGAACTTGTCAAGGGAGCCGTCTGTCAGCTTCTTGAGCTTAAAGACGAACTTACTGGGGAGGACGGTGGAGCCTGGGGGGAAGGCGGTGACTGGATCGGCCCTGTCTGGCTGAAGTATGCCGTCAATCTCTGACTGAATGGCTTTGTGCCACTGTCTCCAATTAGGGCTGAGCCGAGCCTGTCTGTATGTAGCAGGGTCTGGCTCGTCCATGAAGGCATCACTCGGGAAGTCTGCGGGGTCTGAGTCTGCGTCTCTGAGGGCAAGGATCATGGCCTTCTGGTCTGGGGAGATGATGACAGCATCGGTGTCTGCATACTGGGTGGAGTGTGAGTCAGCAGAGTCGAAGTACACCTGGTATCTGTGCTGGACCTGAGGCTTATGGTCTACAGACACGATGATTGCAGGGTGATACTTTTGCCGGTCGGCTGGCCTAGCCGAGCACATAGCAAAACACGGGTAAAAGACATTAGGTGCCCCATGTTTGTGTCTGTGCTTGAGAAAGCTGATGAGAGTGGCATAGTGGCGCTTGGCCAGCTGGAGATAGTGTATGAGCTTTACCCAGACTGGATGTCTGAGTTTAGCACACTGGACCTTGACATAGGCAAAGGTCTCTGACTCGTGTGTGCTGCATGCAAGCTCGAGGATGTCGGGGAAGGAGAGGGCTGTGGGGCGTCGGATGGGGTACAGCTTCTTTGTGGATAGCTGTGGAGGCGGGATCAACCAGAGTGTTGTGCGTGTTGGCAAGTGTCTTAGCCATGAGAGCAGGGTCAGTGACAAACGTAGGCCTAGAGAGAGCCTTGAGTTTTCCTTTTACTGTATCAAGGCATAGATAGTTGCCTGGTGTGAGATTCCCGACATAGCGGTATGGCTTGCTCTTAGGCTGTAGCTTAGCCGAAGTGTCAGCTTTAGCTCCTGCCTTAGAGCGCTGTGCGGGGTCCTGCCAGACATTGCACTCGGACCAGAAGGGCCGGAGCTCGGTGTAGTCGAAGTGACGGCCGGTGTATCTGAGATGAGGTGTGTCCATTCCAATGTGCTTGTTAGGCATAACATTGAGGACTGTGTTAATGGCATGGAGTGCAGCAAGAGGCCATGTGTACAGCGGGGCATCATATGTGCGCATGGTGCTGTTCATGATCTTCTGCATGTCTCTCCAGAGCACCTCAATCTATCTGAGCCTGGAACTCGTGCATGTATGGCGGACCGGTCTCGTGACGCATGCGGTACTGTCGGAGCAGTGTCTTCATCTCCTCCGATGCGTACTCTGTGGCACAGTCTGTGTGGAAAGTGATGGTCTCTGGTGTGAAGCCGTGGCGTGGGACTGAATGTCATCAAGGACAGACTGGAGGTGGAAGTGTTGGCCTCCCTTAGAAGGCGAGGCAAATCCGAAGGCCTTTTTAGTGACGGGGCACTTAAAGGCACTGATGAAGACTGACTCGTCGTAGCCAGGGGGTTTGCATGGACCCCAAATGTCAGCAAATATGTGCTGGAATGGCTTGGACTGTTCCCATTTGACAGGCCGGTGGTTGGCTGGCAAAGCCGGAGGTGGTCTGCGGTTGGCTCTGTCAAATACATTAAAGGGTCCTGGGCGTTTGGCATTCCAGGTGTTGCAATGAGCACACCCGCAGCCTGACAGGATAGTCCTGAGTGTCTTCATGGAGAGGTGTCGTCTGGGTACTGCAAACTGAAGCCCCTGTGAGAAGAGGTGAGCAATGTACTGGTGTGAGTAGTGGCCCAGACAGGCATGGAGGTACTGATGAGGGTCAATCCTGGGGACTGTGGTGGCATCCTTGAAAAGGATGATGGTGTCGAACGGAGCCCCCTGGATGAAGACACGGTCAGCACCGCCCTCCTCTCCTGCATCTGTGAGGTCCTGGGGAGAGTAGGTACCAGCGCGAGGGCGGGAGAAGAAGCCGGGTGTGCCTGCTGGGATGGTGGCTATCTCCTGAAAGTGATAGGTGAGTGGCCACCAGGCTGCAGATGGTGACTTCCGGAGACACACCGTGTATGAGGTGTTATTAGGGTCTAACCAGAAATCCTCTAGCATCTTCATCAACATCCTTTGGATGATGGACGGAGTTGATGAAGGGCGGGTTGGCCCAGAAAGAGCGCCCGCACCAGACATGGTCCTCAGCAGGGTCCTGGAGGGAGTAGTAATGCTGGCACTGTGTGTTACCCCGTGGGTAGGGGATGCCGTCTGTGTAGAGGTCTGTGTCACAATAGCCGTATGAACTGTGCTGAACAAACTGTCTATAGGCGGACCTAGCAACCATCCAGTCAACCGTGCCCTTCTCTGCAAGCTCTGAAGGGGCAGGCTGCAGGAGGGGTCTCCTCTGTGCTATGGAGTGGGCAGACGGGGTGGCTCGCCAGCTGCTGGGGTGTACAACATAGTCTCTGCCAGTGTCATAGAGGTCAAAGATAGAGAGAAGCACCGTGGTGCCATGTGAGGTCGATGAAGTCAGGGGAGCGGGCCCCGTGTCTGAGCATCTGGCGGACTGAGAGGAGGTTTGGGGCATTTGGATCATAGAAGGCTTGGAGAAATGGGAGTGTGATCCAATTGCCGTCGGTGTACTGGAAATCAATGGAGGCTGTGCCGACACTGTGAGGCCTGTAATGCTGATCTGAGGCTGTAGTCATGCTGGAGGTGCACGGGGACAACTCAGTGAAGAGCTCCCTGTTATTCAGGAGGAGATGTTGTACAAGGCTCCTGAATCTACAAGGAGGTGTCCGTGCGTGTTGAAGGCACGGCGGCCTTTCCCAAGCAGAGGGAGGAACACCGGTGTGCCGTGGTGACAGTGCGGGGCACCGTCGGTGCAGCTGAGGTCTCTCCCCACGGCGCTGCAACCGCAGGGTCGTAGACCTCAATGCTGATCTGTGGGGCCCAAATGGTGGTCATCAAAGACCTCAAACTGGGCCCAATCCTCATCAGGGTCGTCGGTGCAATATGAGGAGTGTGTTAGGCTGTAATTCTCAAGGAACTGATTAAGCTGATGGAAGGAGGGAGATGGCATAACTGAGAAATCCCACTGAGAGTGCTCTGGGGTGTGTGAGCTGTTTGGCCGGGGCCGGGGTGTGTCAGTGCGGATCGAGGTGTCTGCCATGAACTGCTTCCACTTAGTAGTGGTCTCCGAGGTGTCCTCCTGAGATTCAGGGACAGGAGGGAAGTCGAAATCCGGTGTGACGGCACAGGCCTGCACTGTGGACGGGACCGGGGGCTGCATGTGTGTGTCTGAGGTAGCAGCCAGCCGGTCAGTGTCCACCAATGCAGGCAGAGTGCCCGTTGTAGCCCGTGTAGTTGCCCTATTGGCAGTGGGCTGAGCAGGCACCGTACCGTCAGTGTCGGATACTGGAGGAGGAGGTGTGTGTTGGGGCGGATAGCCCTCGGTGTCTGACTCGCAGTCTGAGTCGGAGACATCGGCCCACCGGCCAATACTCTCAAGCCCGGGGTAAGGTGTATAATCCAAGGGGGTTGGGGAGCTGTCAGGGGCACCGGGTGTAGGCGGTTGCTCGGAGGCCACTGTAGTGTCGGCCTCGAGAGCTGTGCTGAGAGATGTAGGGGTGTCAGCGGCGGTTGCACCGTCAGTATAGACGATGTGATCGGTGGGCGTGCCCACAAGGGCCTCATCGGCACTGTGTCCCAGGGGCGGTGTGGAGGCAGCTGCTGGCTCACAGAGTGTGGTGGGAGCTGCGGTGACACCACCGGAGGGCAAATGTGGCGTGTGGTTGGCCGGTGCCGTAGCACTGGCGGAGGCCGGCTGTGGAGAGGCAGTAGCTGGTGCGGCAAGGCCACCGGAGGTCGGCTGAGGTGAGGCAGTGGCCGGTGCCGTGGCACCACCGGGGGCCGGCTGAGGTGAGGCAGTAGCCGGTGCCGTGGCACCACCGGAGGCTGGCTGTGTGGAGGCAGTAGCCGGTGCCGTGGCACCACCGGAGGCTGGCTGTGTGGAGGCATTGGCCGATGCCGAAGCACTGGCAGAGGCCGGCTGTGAGAAGGTGGTAGCCGGCCGAGGTGACATATAGAATGTGTACGTCAGTGTTATGTGCAAAAGTGTGAGAAGCACAGCAACCGTGAAGGAGAACCAGTGCATGGCAATGGCTACTAGGGTGCGTGTGACCGAGGGAGTGTTACAGCCAGGCTGTGGTGCGGCGGTGTGTACGGCAGCAGTGTGAACCGGGTCTGTATGCGTGCCCTCCCAATGCATCCCCATCCCAGGCACTGCAGTATGGATGCATGCAGTGTCAGGTGCAATTGTGGTGGCTGGGGGGATACCAATGGCCCGAGGCTCAGGCTGGTGGCAGTCGGGAGGTGATGATGGTGGTGGGAGGGGAGTGGTGGAGGTGGGAGGGGTGGTGGCAGTGTCCAGAGTGTCCTCGGAGATGGTGGAGGCCACTGAGGTGCTGCCGGTCAGGAGGTCAGTCAGGTAGGGCACAGGGCACTGGGTGTTGCAGTCCACGGTGATGTCTGTCTGGACTGGGGCGGTGGCGGTGCTGTTGGCCGAAGCCAGTGACTCAGCTACCTGGTGCTGCCGATCATGCTTCTGCTGCTGCTGTCTGGCCTTCTTCGTTCTGCTTCTCCCTGTCCCGCTTCCTCTGCCGCTTCGTCTTCTCCCAAGAGGGGTCCTCGTGGTCGGGGTCCTCCCTCAAGTCAGTAGCCGTGACGGTGTCAAAGTACCTGAAGGCAAAGAGGGAGGGGGGCTCCAGCTGGGGGAAGGAGAACTGGGTGTCGGGTGGAGAGGCGGAGGGGGAGAGGGATCTGAAGGGATTGGGGGAGAAGTGGTTGTCTGGCCGAAGCCAAGGGAGGTGGGTGAGGTGACGGGCCAGAGATCTGGGGGATCCAGGGCTTACTGGTAAGGGCGGGCCACTCAGTCTCCTCTAACTCCTGCACAGGTGGTGCAGCTCAGAGCCGGTGGGGGGTGGGGGGAGTGGCGGAGGGTGGCTGCTCTGAGCTGTGCGACCTCTTGTCTGAGGCTGCCAGCTCAGCAGGCTGCGGTGCTGGTTGATGCTACCGTCGGAGGAATTGGGAGGATGGGGGTGGCAGGGGTGTGGGTGTGGAGGGATGGGGGGCAGGAAGGCATGGTTTACAGATGGAGGGCCGGCTTTCACCCACATGTCGGCCTTCTCAGCCAGTGTACAGGGACAGCCGAACCTGCCGAGGGAGTGGGTGACGGTCTTGCCGTGCTTGAACTTGCAGGAGCGGCAGGGGTGGCCGATGGACTTGTGATTGGGGTCGGAGGGGGTGAACTTCAGGCCTTACCCTACAAATTATTGGCCTGTCCGCACGCGTGGAAAACCGTCCGTCCGACGCGTGGACGGCGTACGGACACCCTATGGACGCTTTTTTTGCTAAATCCACACGTGTGAAATTGTCTAATTTGTAAAAGTGATGTTCATACGGTGTCCATACGATAAATCCATACGTCGTCCATACGTGCGCCTCCGTGTGGACGACGTATGCTAGTTTACCTGATTTTATTACGCGTGTGGACGCTCCGAAAACTGCCCGACCGTATGGATAGGTGCCGTCCATACGCATGAACCATTGGAAAATGTTGTCCACACGTGCGGACTGCGAGAAATACCACTTCTACCCCTCCTCGGCCATATGGACACCATGGGGACGTGTCCCTGGACCGTACCCACGCGTACGGACGACGTGTGGACGGGCGTATGGACAGTGTGAGGCCCGTGCCGTGCCACTCTTTTGCGCTTGTCCGCACGTGTGGACAGCCATTGCACCCGGGCCTGGGTGTACCCGAGCACTGCTTGCCCCCTCCTCAGCCATGTGGACACCATGTGGACGTGTCCCTGGACGTACTGATGCGTACGGACGACGTGTGGACGGGCGTATGGACAGTGTGAGGCCCGTGCCGTGCCACTCGTTTGCGCTTGTCCGCACGTGTGGACAGCCATTGCACCCGGGCCTGGGTGTACCCAAGCATTTCCTTCCCCTTCATCAGCCACATGGACACCATGGGGGCGTGTCCCTGGGTCGTACCGACGCGTACGGACGACGTGTGGACGGGCGTATGGACAGTGTGAGGCCCGTGCCGTGCCACTCGTTTGCGCTTGTCCGCACGTGTGGACAGCCATTGCACCCGGGCCTGGGTGTACCCGAGCATTTCCTGCCCCTTCATCAGCCACATGGACACCATGGGGGCGTGTCCCTGGGTCGTACCGACGCGTACGGACGACGTGTGGACGGGCGTATGGACAGTGTGAGGCCCGTGCCGTGCCACTCGTTTGCGCTTGTCCGCACGTGTGGACACCCATTGCACCCAGGCCTGGGTGTACCCGAGCATTTCCTTCCCCTTCATCAGCCATGTGGACACCATGGGGGCGTGTCCCTGGGTCGTACCGACGCGTACGGACGACGTGTGGACGGGCGTATGGACAGTGTGAGGCCCGTGCCGAGCCACTCGTTTGCGCTTGTCCGCACGTGTGGACAGCCATTGCACCCGGGCCTGGGTGTGCCCGAGCGTTGCTTGCCCCTTCATCAGCCATATATGGGCACCATGGGGGCGTGTCAACGAACGAACCCATGCGTACGGACGACGTGTGGACAGACGTATGGACGATCGGAATTCGCCAATCCATACGTATGGACGTCAAAATTGGAGTTTGTTGAAACACGCGTGTGGACACATACATCCGCGCGTGTGGATAAGGGTTTACCCGCATGGATTAGCGGAATCATGCGTGTGAATACAGGTGTCCGCGCACATACGCGGTTTATTTACATATATAATACATCGTGTATCATCCGCAATCATCTGAATCAGATGAACTACTACGGTCATCCTCGCTACTACTGTTATCATCGATTTTACGGAAGAAATCCGCCTTGCGATCCAACACAACTTGCAAGCAATCAGTTCGTCGTCGAATGGCCAAAGGGACAACATTTCCTTTGTACCGGGCAAGCCAAGCCGGCATGAAAGGAACATCCTGAATTACCACTTGATTCTCAATGCTGTTTGCGCGAACGAATGGTTGAGACACGTCCCATGGCATGTCTTTGCGCAGGTAAATGTTCTTGCTGATATCGTCCGCAAGCGCAGCCGCCTTTGGGTACCAACGGGCCTTCAACAGAAAGATCTCGTGACCGGGAAGATCAAGCTTGACGATCTTCATGATTTCCCCATACCTATCTTCAACGTCATCGTCCGGTATCTCGCCTGTAAGAAGTTGAGCTGGAGTTTGCACTCCCGGACTTCGAAAGATGCTCTTGAAATACCGTTGACAACTCTTCAAACCAATGTCGCTGTCGTGCACTCGGAAATCTTCACGCCCAATCTTCATGCTAGGATACTCCGTCCACGGGGCGATCCCGGCTAAGGCGAAGGTCTGCTCCTCCTCGGTGAAAGGCTGAATCTGCAAAGTTCTTGGGCACCTTCTCCACGTGTCTGGTTGTAGAAACACCGGAACCACGTCATTCGCCATCGGCCTTCGACGACCCGCCCGTCGGTTGCGACGATTCAGTTGTCCAACGTTCCTGCATTCGCAAGTACACACGGGTGGACTCAATGTTCCGTACGTTGTCATACGGTGACCGTACGCCGTCCGTACGCCGTCCACATGGCGTTCGCACAATTTACAGACATGCCCATAAGTTGGTACCTGTTGAATGAGTCGAGTGTGTCGTCGAACCTTTTGCACAGAGTGTCGTACTCGGGGAACTCGGTACGAAGGTAGACTTGAATATTTTCTCTGTCATCTGTTGCGATTGACGCCGCGCAAGCGAATTAGTTGTCTCATAAGAAGACTGAAGAGAAAACAAAAACGGACAATAGTGAAAACCCATCCGTACGTACGGACAAGTATTCCACACGTGTGGACGGCGTCGTCCGCACGGTGGGCTCTTCGTCCACGCGCCCAGGTTGGACAGGTGGTATTGACCAAACGGACAATAGTAAAGTACCGTCCGTGCGTATGGATCGCTGGCCACACGTGTGAACGACTTCGTGCACACGTACTTAAAAAGCATCCACACGCATGGAAAGACTAACATGCATGGCACACATGATACTTAGGGATGTGCTCACCAGCGGTTGGCCGCACAGTGCTTGATTTCGTTGTAAAGATGTTCTGCTTTGCAGGAGGTCGATACTGGGGAGCTCGACCACTTCGATGCATTCGCTTGATGCCAGCAACCATGGAAACCGTTCGCCGCAACTCCAGTCCTTTCATCATGCTGGCGACGGGTTGTGAGCGGGTCTTGATGGACAGCTTCAACAACCCGAAATAGTCTTCGAAGACATACATCCAGATTTCCCGTGCAGGGCCGTTCTCCTTCAGCTGGTCGACAATGTGCACGAGAAGATGCGACATAATCACCAACGCCTCAGGGGAGTTGTTCCGCTCCATCTCATCTCTCAACTGCATGACTCGGCTCTGCAGCTTGTTCATTTCCTGAAAGGCAAAATGAGAGGCAACCTTAATCTCGAACCGGGACATGCCAGGTGTGAATGGTGGAGGAACACCCGGATGGACAACGGCTTCATACGCCGTCCGTGCGGCGTCCGTACGGTGTCCGAGAATATCCACACGGAAGCACACGGGTTGATTAGGCTTAACGTACACACTAAGAAGGATTTGTGTTAAAAACTGTTAATGATGTGTTAAAAAATGTTAATCGAGTGTTAAATAGTGTTAATGTGGAAACTGGGTGTTAATCAAGTGTTAATACGCGAAAAATTTCATAATGGGCTATATTATAGGCGGAAAAGTGTTAATGAGGTGTGAAGAAAGTGTTAACCGTTGGCGAGGGAGTGTTAATGGGGCAGTTCAGGAGTGTTAACGGAAGGCTGCATCTGTTAATCGCGGTATAATCACGCTGCTGGGAATTATATTGGAGCCAGAACATACAACAGCACACGCCTGTTTCGCCGATGCATTTGAAAAGTGTTCATACCCAGCGCAGCCACCGTGCGTGATGAGGATGAGGGTCTCCTGGCACTAGAACAAGGTATTAGTTATATATTAGACCAAAACCGTGCTCTGGTGACTGAAGAAAATATAATTTGGGTGTTGGGGGACTGGAAGCAATTATACACAAGAAAATGTCCGCCTGGATCTCCCCCTGCTGTACACGTACATGTAGTCAACACCCTCGCGACGACTTGTGTCACGAGAATTTGAAAGAACCTCCCCCGACCGTAGTTTTCCTCAAACTTCCTTCACCTCAAACTTCCACCACGACGACTTTTCAGCTTTCTTCGACAACCGACGCCCACTTATTCGACTGACCAACCCTCGTAGTCGTACCGTTGTGTTCTTTAATGAATATTTTCCGTATGTCCCTTGTTACTGGCGTGTGCACTTGAGGTTTCTGCTCTTCATTGAGAATTTCACAGATCTGCAGACCCTTGGCTAGCGGAAAAACTGTTCACCAAACGACCTTTTTGACTTGACCGGCGTTTTCGTCGCGAAAAACTAACACATGTAGCCACTTCATTCGTATGGTTTGAGTAATTTATCGGGAAAATGGGTTCTCACTTCGCAACCCTACGATGTAGGCTACAATTTTTTTCAGTTTGATAGTTTCTAGTGGCATTAGCTCAACTTTTAGAGCGCCAAACCAATCGGTTTGGAGGTTCTCGGTGAAAGTCCGAGATGCCACACAATAGACTCTCTTTCACCATCTTCACATCTTCCTCTTGAAGATACACTGTTTTTCAGACCCTTCGCTAGCGGGAAAAGTACTCATCGCACGACTTTTTTAACTTGACCTGCGTTTTCGTCGCGAAAAACTGACACATGTAGGGACTTCATTCGTATGTTTTGAGTGATTTATCGGGAAAATGGGATCTTGCTTCGCAACCCTACGATGTAGGCTACAGTTTTTTTTCCAGTTTGATAGTTTTTAGTGGCATTAGCTCAACTTTTAGAGCGCCAAACCAATCGGTTTGGAGGTTCTCGGTGAAAGTCCGAGATGCCACACAATAGAGGTGCGCCTCGTCTCATGCACGTCCCCTCACCTTCCATAAACCTACATTTTCCCTCTTGTACAATCACTGTTTTTCAGACCTTTCGCTAGCGGAAAATCCGCTCGTCACACGACCTTTTTGACTTGACCGACGTTTTCCTCGCGAAAAACTAACACATGTAGGGACTTCATTGGTATGTTTTGAGTGATTTATCGAAAAAATGGGTTCTCACTTCGCCACCCTACGACGTATGTAGGCTACAGTTTTTTCAGTTTGATAGTTTTTAGTGGCATTAGCTCAACTTTTAGAGCGCCAAACCAAACGGTTTGGAGGTTCTCGGTGAAAGTCCGGGATGCCACACAATAGAGGTGCGCTTCCTACTTTGATAGGACCGGAC
>LGRX02017714.1:0-17992 GCA_001247695.2 Cymbomonas tetramitiformis
GAAATCGAAATCAGAAATCGAAATCAGAAATCAGAAATCAGAAATCAGAAATCAGAAATCGAAATGCATTTTTGATTTCCGATTTTCGATTTCGATTTTCGATTTGCTGGGTACTACTTCTTCTTCTCATCTTTCAAGGGAATAGAGAGGACCCTGATCGGCCTGACGAGGTTTGTAAAAAGTTGAAAACTGAAAAAGATAGCCAAAATCATGAAAATCATATTTCAGGTTTCATTTTCGATTTCAAATTTCGATTTTTCATTTGCGATTTCAGATTTTGATTTTTCATTTTCGATTTCTGATTTCGATTGTTTTTTCCGATTTCAGATTTCAAGGAGAATCGATGTGATGTGTTAAACAAGGAGAATCGATGTCATGTGTTAAATATGGAATGCTAATGTGATATGTTAAATATGGAGGATTAGTGTTATGTGTTAAATATGGAAGATCGGTGTGATGTGTTAAATATGGAAGATCAATGTGATGTGTTAAATATGGAAGATCGGTGTCATGTGTTAGATATGGAAGATCAGTGTGATGTGTTAAATATGGAAGATCGGTATGATGTGTTAAATATGGAAGATCGGTGTAATGTGTTAAATATGGAAGATCGGTGTGATGTGTTAAATATGGAAAATCAGTGTGATGTGTTAAATATGGAAGATCTGTGTGATGTGGTAAATATGGAAGATCAGTGTAATGTGTTAAATATGGAAGAACGATGTAATGTGTTAAATATGGAAGATCGGTGTGATGTGTTAGATATGGAAGATCGGTGTGATGTGTTAAATATGGAAGATCAGTGTGATGTGTTAAATATGGAAGATCGGTGTGATGTGTAAGATATGGAAGATCAAGATAATGTGTTAAATATGGAAGATTTGTGAAATGTGTTAAATATGGAAGATCAGTGTGATGTGTTAAATATGGAAGATCAGTGTAATGTGTTAGGTATGGAAGAATAATGTAATGTGTTAGATATGGAAGATCGGTGTAATGTGTAAGATATGGAAGATCAAGGTAATGTGTTAAATATGGAAGATCGGTGTAATGTGTTAAATATGGAAGACCAATGTCATGTGTTAAATATGGATACTAACGACGACGTGTCACACGCCATCGCACGCCACGTGTCATGGGGGTAAGTAAGTAAGTAAGTCACACGGGACGGATCGACGACCCCTCCGCCACCCCCGCGCGCACCCCCGAGACACCCCCCGCGCGATTTCGATTTAATTCGACGCATCGAGACACCCCCCGCGCGATTTTCGATTTAATTCGACGCATCTCGCATCGCATCGCATCGCGTCGCATCGCGCATCGAATTTTCGATTTCTACGCGACCGGGATTTGAACCCAGGTCGTTCGAGCTAGCGTCATGCATTATGACCACTAGACCACCGATGCTTTTGGATGCCAATCGAGGGCACGCACTAATATATAACCTCAGATTCGATTTTCATTTTCGATTTCAGATTTCGATTTTTCATTTTCGATTTCAGATTTTGATTTTTCATTTTCGATTTCTGATTTCGATCGTTTTTGCGATGCGTATGCTCGTATTAATCAACACAGCATGCGACATCGATACCGGCATGCGACATGCATGTATACTATATTAATGATGCTGCATCCGCGCATAATTATTAATCGATGCATGCGCGCGATGCGTATGCTCGTATTAATCAACACAGCATGCGACATCGATACCGGCATGCGACATGCATGGTGTATACTACATTAATGATGCTGCATCCGCGCATAATTATTAATCGATGCATGCGCGCGATGCGTATGCTCGTATTAATCAACACAGCATGCGACATCGATACCGGCATGCGACATGCATGTATACTATATTAATGATGCTGCATCCGCGCATAATTATTAATCGATGCATGCGCGCGATGCGTATGCTCGTATTAATCAACACAACATGCGACATCGATACCGGCATGCGACATGCATGATGTATACTACATTAATGATGCTGCATCCGCGCATAATTATTAATCGATGCATGCGCGCGATGCGTATGCTCGTATTAATCAACATAGCATGCGACATCGATACCCGGCATGCGACATGCATGATGTATACTACATTAATGATGCTGCATCCGCGCATAATTATTAATCGATGCATGCGCGCGATGCGTATGCTCGTATTAATCAACACAGCATGCGACATCGATACCGGCATGCGACATGCATGATGTATATTATATTAATGATGCTGCATCCGCGCATAATTATTAATCGATGCATGCGCGCGATGCGTATGCTCGTATTAATCAACACAGCATGCGACATCGATACCGGCATGCGACATGCATGTATACTATATTAATGATGCTGCATCCGCGCATAATTATTAATCGATGCATGCGCGCGATGCGTATGCTCGTATTAATCAACACAGCATGCGACATCGATACCGGCATGCGACATGCATGTATACTACATTAATGATGCTGCATCCGCGCATAATTATTAATCGATGCATGCGCGCGATGCGTATGCTCGTATTAATCAACACAACATGCGACATCGATACCGGCATGCGACATGCATGATGTATACTACATTAATGATGCTGCATCCGCGCATAATTATTAATCGATGCATGCGCGCGATGCGTATGCTCGTATTAATCAACACAACGTGCGACATCGATACCCGACATGCGACATGCATGATGTATACTACATTAATGATGGTTTTCGATTTCAGATTTCAATTTTTCATTTTCGATTTCAGATTTTGATTTTTCATTTTCGATTTCTGATTTCGATCGTTTTTTCCGATTTCCGATTTCGAAACATCAATGTTATATATTAAACAAGGAGAATCGATGTCATGTGTTAAATATGGAATGCTAATGTGATATGTTAAATATGGAGGATTAGTGTTATGTGTTAAATATGGAAGATCGGTGTGATGCGGTTAAATATGGAAGATCAATGTGATGTGTTAAATATGGAAGATCGGTGTCATGTGTATATGTATACGACATGCATGATGTATACTACATTAATGATGCTGCATCCGCGCATAATTATTAATCGATGCATGCGCGCGATGCGTATGCTCGTATTAATCAACACAGCATGCGACATCGATACCGGCATGCGACATGCATGATGTATACTATATTAATGATGCTGCATCCGCGCATAATTATTAATCGATGCATGCGCGCGATGCGTATGCTCGTATTAATCAACACAGCATGCGACATCGATACCGGCATGCGACATGCATGTATACTACATTAATGATGCTGCATCCGCGCATAATTATTAATCGATGCATGCGCGCGATGCGTATGCTCGTATTAATCAACACAACATGCGACATCGATACCGGCATGCGACATGCATGATGTATACTACATTAATGATGCTGCATCCGCGCATAATTATTAATCGATGCATGCGCGCGATGCGTATGCTCGTATTAATCAACACAACGTGCGACATCGATACCCGGCATGCGACATGCATGATGTATACTACATTAATGATGCTGCATCCGTGCATAATTATTAATCGATGCATGCGCGCGATGCGTATGCTCGTATTAATCAACACAGCATGCGACATCGATACCGGCATGCGACATGCATGGTGTATACTACATTAATGATGCTGCATCCGCGCATAATTATTAATCGATGCATGCGCGCGATGCGTATGCTCGTATTAATCAACACAGCATGCCACATCGATACCGGCATGCGACATGCATGATGTATACTATTTCAATGATGCTGCATCCGCGCATAATTATTAATCGATGCATGCGCGCGATGCGTATGCTCGTATTAATCAACACAGCATGCGACATCGATACCGGCATGCGACATGCATGATGTATACTATTTCAATGATGCTGCATCCGCGCATAATTATTAATCGATGCATGCGCGCGATGCGTATGCTCGTATTAATCAACACAGCATGCGACATCGATACCCGGCATGCGACATGCATGATGTATACTACATTAATGATGCTGCATCCGCGCATAATTATTAATCGATGCATGCGCGCGATGCGTATGCTCGTATTAATCAACATAGCATGCGACATCGATACCCGGCATGCGACATGCATGATGTATACTACATTAATGATGCTGCATCCGCGCATAATTATTAATCGATGCATGCGCGCGATGCGTATGCTCGTATTAATCAACACAGCATGCGACATCGACACAGCATGCCCGGCATGCGACATGCATGATGTATACTACATTAATGATGCTGCATCCGCGCATAATTATTAATCGATGCATGCGCGCGATGTGTATGCTCGTATTAATCAACACAGCATGCGACATCGACACAGCATGCCCGGCATGCGACATGCATGATGTATACTACATTAATGATGCTGCATCCGCGCATAATTATTAATCGATGCATGCGCGCGATGCGTATGCTCGTATTGCCGATACCGGCATGCGGCTCGATGATGCATATCAGTTGAATTTCTTTTTTTGCGACTGATGACGCGCGACTGATGACGCGCGCATCATCGTCATCGTTCAACGATTGCATCTCGCGTAAACAAAACGAAAATCCAACGGTCTCTGCAGCGCGATTAATATAATGGCGATCTCGCATGAGAGACGACCTGTCCATCGGACGCGGGCGCACAACGCCAGCAATCATCAATCCGACGTGGCGCGCCGCGATGCCCGTAATTATGGTTGTCGCTCCTCGCCATTTTTGTTGGAGCAAAATCCGCCATGCCATGGCGATGGAAGTGTCATCGCGGTGTCACAGTGACGAAAATGCAAAATTCCCGATGAAGCGAATCGGACGATCGCCGCGACTTGATTCATTATCGATCCGACATGGCGCGCTCAGATGGTCGCATTCTCAGCATGTACACGCTGCGCATCGGGTCCGTAATGCCACGACGTCGGGGTGGCGTGGCGGCTTCAGACACGCGGCTGCGGTGGCGATGCCATCGTTAATGGAAAAATAATGTAATGTGTTAGATACAATGGAAGATCGGTGTAATATGTAAGATATGGAAGATCAAGGTAATGTGTTAAATATGGAAGATCGGTGTAATGTGTTAAATATGGAAGACCAATGTCATGTGTTAAATATGGATACTAACGACGACGTGTCACATGCCATCGCACGCCACGTGTCATGGGGGGGCCCGGGGGGCTGCAGCTGCCCCCCCTTTGGTTCCGAGGCTAGTTATATTATAAAATCGCTCGGTGGGTTGGTAAGTCACACGGGACGGATCGACGACCCCTCCGCCACCCCCGCGCGCACCCCCGAGACCCCCCCCGCGCGATTTCGATTTGGTTCGCGGCATCTCGCATCGCATCGCATCGCGTCGCATCGCGCATCAAATTTTCGAAATCGAAATCAGAAATCGAAATCAGAAATCAGAAATCAGAAATCAGAAATCAGAAATCAGAAATCAGAAATCAGAAATCGAAATCAGAAATCAGAAATCAGAAATCAGAAATCGATAATTAGAAATCGAAATTAGAAATCTGAAATCAGAAATCTGAAATCTGAAATCTGAAATCAGAAATCGATAATTAGAAATCGAAATCAGAAATCACTAATCAGAAATCAGAAATCAGAAATCAGAAATCAGAAATCAGAAATCAGAAATTAGAAATCAGAAATCGATAATCGAAATGCATTTTTGATTTCCGATTTTCGATTTCGATTTTCGATTTGCTGGGTACTACTTCTTCTTCTCATCTTTCAAGGGAATAGAGAGGACCCTGATCGGCCTGACGAGGTTTGTAAAAAGTTGAAAACTGAAAAAGATAGCCAAAATCATGGAAATCATATTTCAGGTTTCATTTTCGATTTCAAATTTCGATTTTTCATTTGCGATTTCAGATTTTGATTTTTCATTTTCGATTTCTGATTTCGATTTTTTTTTTTCGATTTCAGATTTCGAAACATCGATGTTATATATTAAATAAGGAGGATCGATGTCATGTGTTAAATATGGAATGCTAATGTGAAGTGTTAAATATGGAAGATCAGTGTGATGTGTTAAATATGGCAGATTGTTGTTATGTGTTAAATATGGAAGGTCAGTGTGATGTGTTAAATATGGAAGATCGATGTGATTTGTTAAATATGGAAGATCAGTGTGATGTGTTAAATATGGAAGATCGATGTGATTTGTTAAATATGGAAGATCAGTGTGATGTGTTAAATATGGAATATCGGTGTGATGTGTTAAATATGGAAGATCGGTGTGATGTGTTAAATATGGAAGATCAATGTGATGTGTTAAATATGGAAGATCGGTGTCATGTGTTAGATATGGAAGATCAAGATAATCTGTTAAATATGGGAGATCAGTGTAATATGTTAGATATGGATGATCAGTGTGATCTGTTAAATATGGAAGATCGATGTAATGTGTAAGATATGGAAGATCAAGGTAATGTGTTAAATATGGAAGATCGGTGTAATGTGTTAAATATGGAAGACCAATGTCATGTGTTAAATATGGAAGAATCGGTGTGATGTGTTAAATATGGAAGATCGGTGTGATGTGTTAAATATGGAATATCAGTGTGATGTGTTAAATATGGAAGATCGGTGTGATGTGTTAGATATGGAAGATCAGTGTAATGTGTTAAATATGGAAGAACGGTTTGATGTGTTAAATATGGAATATCGGTGTGATGTGTTAGATATGGAAGATCAGTTTGATGTGTTAAATATGGAAGATCGGTGTGAGATGTTAAATATGGAAGATCAGTGTAATGCGTTAAATATGGAAGATCGGTGTAATATGTTTAATATGGAAGATCGATGTAATGTGTTAGATATGGAAGATTGGTGTAATGTGTTAAATATGGAAGATTAGTGTTATGTGTTAAATATGGAAGATCGGTGTAATGTGTTAAATATGGATACTAACGACGACGTGTCACATGCCATCGCACGCCACGTGTCATGGGGGGGCCCGGAGGGCGGCAGCCCCCCCGCCCCCCCTTTGGTTTCGAGGCTAGTTATATTATAAAATCGCTCGGTTGGTAAGTTGGTAAGTCACACGGGACGGATCGACGACCCCTCCGCCACCCCCGCGCGCACCCCCGAGACACCCCCCGCGCGATTTCGATTTGGTTCGCGGCATCTCGCATCGCATCGCATCGCGTCGCATCGCGCATCAAATTTTCGAAATCGAAATCAGAAATCGAAATCAGAAATCAGAAATCAGAAATCAGAAATCAGAAATCAGAAATCAGAAATCAGAAATCGAAATCAGAAATCAGAAATCAGAAATCAGAAATCGATAATTAGAAATCGAAATTAGAAATCTGAAATCAGAAATCTGAAATCTGAAATCTGAAATCAGAAATCGATAATTAGAAATCGAAATCAGAAATCACTAATCAGAAATCAGAAATCAGAAATCAGAAATCAGAAATCGAAATGCATTTTTGATTTCCGATTTTCGATTTCGATTTTCGATTTGCTGGGTACTACTTCTTCTTCTCATCTTTCAAGGGAATAGAGAGGACCCTGATCGGCCTGACGAGGTTTGTAAAAAGTTGAAAACTGAAAAAGATAGCCAAAATCATGGAAATCATATTTCAGGTTTCATTTTCGATTTCAAATTTCGATTTTTCATTTGCGATTTCAGATTTTGATTTTTCATTTTCGATTTCTGATTTCGATCGTTTTTTCCGATTTCAGATTTCAAGGAGAATCGATGTGATGTATTAAATATGGAATGCTAATGTGATATGTTAAATATGGAAGATCAATGTGATGTGTTAAATATGGAAGATCGGTGTCATGTGTTAGATATGGAAGATCAGTGTGATGTGTTAAATATGGAAGATCGGTATGATGTGTTAAATATGGAAAATTAGTGTTATGTGTTAACCCAGGTCGTTCGAGCTAGCGTCATGCATTATGACCACTAGACCACCGATGCTTATGGTCACCCATCGAGTGCACGCACTACTATATGACCTCAGACTCGACAGTGTCATTGTGACGGATCGACGACTCCCCTTGATACATATCATTAATATGTCATCGCGAAGACGTGGCAGCATGTCGTTCACCCATCGAGGGCACGTACTACTATATGACCTCAGACTCGACAGTGTCACATGCCATCATCTCGCTATCATTTCATTATACTTTCCATACTGTAGGTAGAACATATCGTAGTGTCATCGCACAGACGTGGCGGCATGTCGTTCAAGTTTCGATAGTGTCACATGCCATCTGTAGGTAGAACACGCCAAGACGATGTGTGATACACCATCACATATCATTAATATGTCATCGCGAAGACGTGGCAGCATGTCGTTCAAGTTTCGTGAAACGACATGAAGCTTCGGGTAATTTCATAAATACGCTATACACATCGCGAATAAGTGACCGTGGTATATTTAAGCAAACGTTCCATTACCAATCGCAAAACAGTTGAATAATATAATATAGTTTAAGCAGCAACCCCGCAATTAATTCTCTTATATGTGCACGCATTAATCAACACGGTATACGACACCATCCGCACGCAGGTATGCGATCGAATGTACGCATTTGTTATACGACATGCATGCATATTAGAAATCATGATGCCTCCGCATATATTGATCGCGATGTATGCAGGCGATATACGTGCACGCATTAATCAACACGGTATACGACACCATCCGCACGCAGGTATGCGATCGAATGTACGCATTTGTTATACGACATGCATGCATATTAGAAATCATGTTGCATCCGCATATATTGATCGCGATGTATGCAGGCGATATACGTGCACGCATTAATCAACACGGTATACGACACCATCCACACGCAGGTATGCGATCGAATGTACGCATTTGTTATACGACATGCATGCATATTAGAAATCATGTCGCATCCGCATATATTGATCGCGATATATGCAGGCGATATATGTGCACGCATTAATCAACACGGTACACGACACCATCCGCACGCAGGTATGCGATCGAATGTACGCATTTGTTATACGACATGCATGCATATTAGAAATCATGTTGCATCCGCATATATTGATCGCGATGTATGCAGGCGATATGCGTGCACGCATTAATCAACACGGTATACGACACCATCCGCACGCAGGTATGCGATCGAATGTACGCATTTGTTATACGATTTACAGCCACTTATATATAAGCGGATTTTCAGCTTACGCACAAGTTGATTTTCGGATCATGCATACTCCGATTGTTGGTATATATGTGAGCAGGTTTTCAACGTACGCACAAGCTGATATTCGGCTTATATGTAAGCAGATTTTCAGCTTATGCATAAGTGGATTTTCAGCTGATGCACAAGCAGATTTTCGGATTACGCATAAACAGAATTTTGGCATATATGTAAGCAGATTTTTCGCTTATGCATTAGCAGATTTTCGGCTTATGCACAAGCTGATTTTCGGATTATGTACACCGCGCTGATGATTTTCAGCTGATATGTGAGCAGATTTTCGGCTTATGTACATGCCGATTTTCATGTTTTGCATAAGGGGATTTGTAGCGTATATATGAGCAGATTTTCAGCTTATGTATCGAAGCAGCATGTAAGATATTTACATATATATGTATATATGTCAAACAACACATGTTCGTTGATCGTATAATCATGTATATCATAGAGTCACATGCATGCACGAATGTATGTGTGTATCATGTCGTCGCATTTGTCATACGACATACATGTCTGCTTATATGTAAGCAGACTTTGTGACTTTCAGCACAAGCCGATTTACAGCCGCTTATATATAAGCGGATTTTCAGCTTACGCACAAGTTGATTTTCGGATCATGCATACTCCGATTGTTGGCATATATGTGAACAGGTTTTCAGCGTACGCACAAGCTGATATTCGGCTTATATGTAAGCAGATTTTCAGCTTATGCATAAGTGGATTTTCAGCTGATGCACAAGCAGATTTTCGGATTACGCATAAGCAGAATTTTGGCATATATGTAAGCAGATTTTCCGCTTATGCATTAGCAGATTTTCAGCTTATGCACAAGCTGATTTTCGGATTATGCATAAGCTAATTTTCGGCATATGTGTAAGCAGATTTTCAGATCATGCACAAGCTGATTTTCGGATTATGCATACGCGCGCCGATTGTCAGCATATAATTATGTAAGCAGATTTCCAGCTTATGCATATACAGATTTTCAGCTAATACACAAGCCGATTTTCAGCTAATACACAAACAGATTTTCCGCGTATATGCACAAGCTGATTTTTCATTTACATGTTAGCAACGATTTTGAGCTTATGCATCATGAGATTTTCAGCTTATGTACACTGCGCTGATGATTTTCAGCTGAAATGTGAGCAGATTTTCGGCTTATGCACATGCCGATTTTCAGGTTTTGCATAAGGGGATTTGCAGCGTATATGTGAGCAGATTTTCAGCTTATGTATCGAAGCAGATTTTCAGCGTTATGCACACGAGCGGATTTTCGGGTTATACATAAGCTAATTTTCGGCATATATGTCAGCAGATTTTCAGCTTTGATGCGTATACGTAAGCAGATTTTCAGGTTATGCGCGAGCCGATTTTCAGTTTATGCATCAGAATATTTTCAGCTTATGCATCAAAAGATTTTCAGCTTATGCCCACGCCGATTTTCAGCGCACAATGTAAGCAAATTATCAACTTATTCCCAGTGCCTAAGTAGTATATTCTATAGAGCATGCATGCATGATACATATGTCACCGTGGCAATCTTCTCGTGAAAACCAACTAACGCAATAGTCTACAATATTGTATATACGTTGATATATTGTATATGAAATGTAATATAGAACATTAATGTATATATTTTTTGTATGCAGCCGCTTACATATAAGCGGATTTTCAGCTTACGCACAAGTTGATTTTCGGATCATGCATACTCCGATTGTTGGCATATATGTGAGCAGGTTTTCAGCGTACGCACAAGCTGATATTCGGCTTATATGTAAGCAGATTTTCAGCTTATGCATAAGTGGATTTTCAGCTGATGCACAAGCAGATTTTCGGATTACGCATAAGCAGAATTTTGGCATATATGTAAGCAGATTTTCCGCTTATGCATTAGCAGATTTTCGGCTTATGCACAAGCTGATTTTCGGATTATGCATAAGCTAATTTTTGGCATATGTGTAAGCAGATTTTCAGATCATGCACAAGCTGATTTTCGGATTATGCATACGTGCGCCGATTGTCAGCATATAATTATGTAAGCAGATTTCCAGCTTATGCATATACAGATTTTCAGCTAATACACAAGCCGATTTTCAGCTAATACACAAGCAGATATGTACACACACACACACATGCACATGCATACACACATGCACATGCAAACACATACACACACACACACACACGTGCACACACACGCACACGTACATACACACACACACACACACACACTCATGCACATGCATACGCATATGCACACATACATGCACACACACATGCACACGCACATGCAACCGCACCGTAATGTTGATATATTGAAACATACTTTGATAATTATGCATATATATATATATATATATATATATCTTTGGGTTTTCAGATCTTGATTGGGCATACCTATAGACAGATTTTCAGCTTATGCAAAGGTGAGTCCGGGTTAGCTTAGGTCCAAGCATTCAGCCTAAGTCCGGGTTAGCTTAGGTTCACGCACACGCACACGTACCTACACACACACGCATATACATATGCATACACACATATGCACATGCACACACACATGTATATGCACACACACATACACACACACACACACACACACAAATGCACATGCACAAGCATTCGCATATGCATACATACATGCACACGCACATGCACATGCACATGCAAACGCAACGTAATGTTGATATGTTGAAACATATACTTTGATAGTTATGCATATATATATATATATATCTTTGGGTTTTCAGATCTTGATTGGACATACCTATAGACGGATTTTCAGCTTATGTAAAGGTGAGTCCGGGTTAGCTTAGGTGCAAGAATTCAGCCTAAGTCCGGGTTAGCTTAGGTCCAAGCATTCAGCCTAAGTCCGGGTTAGCTTAGGTCCAAGCATTCAAAAAATTAATATTATGAAATGTAATGTAGAACATTAATGTATGTATTTTTTGTATGCAGGTACATAAATGAAACATTTCACGGGACAACAATTATGTGATATACGAGACGATCAAACGGTAAAACATATCCCTCAAGGATATCTGATCACAGTATTGGAACAGATATATGACGTTCGTATCGTTTCCAATAGAAAACCCGTATGCAATTTAATTGCTTTCACACCGGATAGAAAGAAAGTACAGATTGCCATATGGGGTAAGCGGATCCCGTTTGAAGAACAAGGAGACGAAATACCCGAACAATATCGAGCCAATATCGATGAGATCATCAACAAACTGGCCATTAATCATATCGTCCTCATGAAAATCGGAAATGATCTTCATCATGCAGTCACAATTTCACGCACTGAGATGAATGAATATATGAAATCACATGATTTTGACATGGCATTAAATGTACAAAATCCAGCTTGCATCAATAGCATGAAATCTACAGATATCAGCATGAGTATCTTCAATGAATATGGGCCGCCTAATGTGTGGAATAAAGATCATAATAGGACCCAAGAAGCTGAATCTTCGGAGCAATTCGATGCACAACATCCGTTCGTTTTCGATAATGAATAGATGTATATGACATTTATGATCCAGCTTGTATGAATAAACTGAAGTCTACAGATTTTTACATGGCTATCTTCAATAAGTATGGACCGTCCAATATGTAGAATAAAGATAACAGAATCCAATTTGAAAAAGCTGAACAATAAGTAGATGTAAAATATGTTTGAAATAATAATTGGGAGGATATACCCGTCACACACATTAGGCGACTCATATTTATGTATAATGATGTCTAGGGAGGGAAAGAGCTGGGTGAATTGTAGACGAGACTTGGGTGTTGAAATCGACCCAAAAGTGATTTCAAGAGTCTAGAACAGACATTTGTAGGCCCTCCTTGCGTGAGTCACGCTCGAGGCAGCTCGACTTAAATGGAGTCGGCAATAATACCTCCACGATCGCCGATGTCCGTTATATATCGAGTCCACGATAATGCCCTCCTTATGGGAACCATGCTCGAAGCAGCTTCGCTCAAACGTGATTGGCCAGTCGATGGTAAAATACCGCTCCTAGAATCATACGGAAGTCAAACACCAGTGGGTGAGATTAGTACTTTGGTCGGGGACAACAGGTCAACTAATTCATCGACCCGTCCCCAAGATCAACTATCTCATCGACTCGTCCCTAAGCTCAACTATTTCATCGACCCGCTCCCAAGCTCAACTATTTCATCGACCCGCTTCTAAGCTCAACTATTTCATCGACCCGTTCCCAAGCTCAACTATTTCATCGACTCGCCCCCAAGGTCAGCTTTTTCATTAACGTTCTTACGCTTGCACGTGTCATCGTGGAGGCAGGTTCATTCCGGTATTTCACACGATTGTCACTCCATGCGCTTATTGCACATTTGTGTAATTAATGTCGTGTACGTCGCGTTTGACCGAATGTTGACACCGGGGGGAGGAATCGCCATTCCTAGCCGCCACGGGCTTTCGTCGTTCGTAAAGCGGTGTCAAATTCGGGAACAGCATTTCACACGGCAAGCGCGTCCGATGTCCATAAAAGAACTAACCACGACGGATCGGGCACACGATTGCGCAGCCTTTTCGGAACCACCGTCGACTTCACTACACTCACGCAATTGATGGACATCAACATGCCCTTTGCGCGCGCTCGACCTCAGGTGACCCACAAGAAGGCGAAAAGGCTTCGTCACTCCCACTCTCGCCGGCCCGTTGCCACGCCGGGAGGTTGTGTTCCTTATGCCATTTCCACGTTCACGAGCAAGAGCGCGGCTGAAGTGCGCACAATGTGCAAGGAGGAGGCTCTGCGCCTTTCAAAGAAAGCCGTGGAGCTCATTAAGAAAGACCCCAACATCTACAGAAAGGAACGTGGATGGGACGATGCCGGACGCACATTGCCTATGGATTCCGACTTTTTCAGCAACGAGAAGAAAGGAGGCTACTCGTACCATGTTATCGATGCCGTACTCAAAAGGCTCGGGTTTCGAATCCACATCCTCAGTCGGAACGATTTCAAGCGGACCATCGCCGACGGTGACAAGACGGTCCTTGTCTTTGGCTACCTCAACAAGGCCTGGAAAGGCTGCTCCAAACTGCCCCATGGTGTCGGGTACGGCCAACCGGAGTTTTGGGACGGTGTTGAAGGGCACGCCGTGGCGATTGTCAGATCGAATTTGCATTGTATCAATCTTGAGGACCCCGACTCCTTAAATAAATTTTCACTTCCTGTCGCTAAGCACCTGCGATCCAATGACGTCGGCAAGCCAGTGGATGATGCATACCTAACGGACATCTACCGATGCTACACCGTGACCCGAAAAGATGGCGCTCCGCCGGTTTAAGTTAGACTGCTTGTGTATTAGCTAACATTATGTTACTTATTTAACACAGAAACATGTTCCATATTTTACACATTAAAATTGTTACATATTCAATCGACATTAACTAAATGTTCAATATTTGTATATGTGTGTGTGTACATCGTACGCAGATCAAAGCATAAACTTGGATACCATCATGAAACGTTCGTTTAAAGAGGCCGCAAGATGTGGCACATGGACAAAAATTCCTAGACGAGACGACAACGATGAGGAAATGCTTGACATTACATCCACTTCCTGTCCGAATATTCCGGAAAGCGAACATGACTTTGCCGATGATCCTGACGAGAAAATGGAAGACTCGAACGTGGGAGTGTCCGTACCAAGTGCTACCCTTCGTCAACGTGCAGCACGTGCGAAGGATCCTGAACGTGCTCGCGCTACCACCCGACGAGCGGTGTCCGCCTCCCGTGCGAAGGACCCGGAGGGCGCCCGTGACACCAGCCGACGAACGATGTCCGCCTCCCGTGCGAAGGACCCGGAGGGCGCCCGCGACACCAGACGACGAACGATGTCCGCCTCCCGTGCGAAGAACCCGGAGGACGCCCGCGCTACCAGCCGACGAACGATGTCCGCCTCCCGTGCGAAGGACCCGGAGGCCGCCCGCGACACCACCCGACGAGCGGTGTCCGCCTCCCGTCAACGAGTGAAAGCGGGAATTCCGAAATACGAGGCTCGTAACATCGACGACCCGAACTTCGACGAATCCGTAATCACGTGCGTGAACATCGATAACATGGATTGTCGATGCGAATATTGCAAGGCCAAATTCTGGGAGGCGGAAAAGTCGGTCTCGTATAGTCGTAAAGATCATCCGGTATTCACGAGTTGTTGCAATCAAAACGCCATTCGTTTGACACCGTTCCCACCGGCACCGGAACCACTAGCTTCTTGCTTGCACGAACCCGCCTTCCATCACGATATTCGTAAGTACAACAGCATGTTGGCGTTCGCTTCCGAGAAGATCAATCTACATCCATTGGGTGCGGGACCTTCTCACCAAGGCGAATTCATCTACATGCTGCACGGCCAACTCCGGTATCAGCTCGGGAACTTACATCCGCCCAAGAATAGTTCTCCGGACTACGCTCAGGTAAACCATTGTCGGAAATTATGTATCTCATGTTTTTGTCGATACATGCATGCAGTTTCTATATAACTACGATGACTAACAACGCGTCCGATTATGAAACGCAGGTGTACATTTACGATGTGAACAACGAACAATTCACTAACCGTCGTCCATCCATGAGCAACACCTTAAACGCCGAACTACTCCTCGAACTAAAAGAGATGATTATGGACAACAATTCCATCGCCCAGAAATTCATGACCTACGGACAAAAACTACAAAATAAGCTCGAGACAGCGCCAAAGGTTTGCATCCAAATTCGTACGGACATCGACAAGATCACCCGAAAACACATCGAAGCGGAACGGCCGCACGAGAGTAGCCATCCACATAGGTGCGTCGCCAATCTACTATACACGTCGTATATCTTAACAACTCGTCTGACATAGAATAAGATAACTTTGAAGATGCTCATTAATCTTATCAGGTTTAATCGATATTCTAATCTATCTGTATGATAAGAATGTTACATTCCCTTACTTACCATAACACAATTATGTTGTTTGCAGATACGGAGAATTACACGTGGACGACATCGTTCTTTTGATGGATGACGAGCCAACTCACGAGGCGAAGCGATACCTCGTCATGACGGAAAAGGAAGGCGGTCTCCAAATTCTCCCGGGATCCCATCCGCTCGCTGACGCGATGACATATCCCCTTCTATTTCCGTACGGCACGATCGGGTGGGATCAATCAATGCGTCGACATCGAATGCAATCAGAGTTGGACGACCACAGCTTCGTGGATCGACGATTGACCATGTTGGATTACTATCGTTTTCACGTTCAACGACGGGAGCCTCTTCACGTTCAGCTGTACGGTCGACTTTTTCAACAATGGGTGACCGACGCGTGGGCGAAGATCGAAGACAATAATCTGGAGTATCTTCGCCGGAAGGACTTCCAAGAGCATTATCGAGCGATCGTAAAGGCGGGAGCTATGGATGCATGTCACAGCTCGGACGGCAACGAGGATTGTAGTACGATGGGTACACCGGTAGTGACAACATATCTACCCTCGACACATCAGAACTCTCCGCGTTTCCTGTACGAAAAGCTCCAAGACACGATGACGTACAATCGTGAATGGGGCAATCCGAGTCTCTTTCTCACCTTTACTTCGAACCGAGACTGGCCGGAAATTCAAACCGCGGTTCGAGCGCAAGGAACTTCCGGGAATGCGACGCATGACAACTTCGATTTGATCGTGCGCGCGTTCGTCGTCCGGTTCAACGCTCTAATGACGTACTTGATGGACAAGCGTGGCTCTCATTTGGGCATCGCGAAGACTTGCTCCTGGGTGGTCGAGTTTCAACCGCATAGCGGCTTGCCGCATGCACATATCATGTTGTGGTTGGAAAATAAACTGAACCTCGAGACCATCGACCGCGTGATTTGGGCCGAGATTCCGGACAAGGAAAAATATCCGGAATTGTACGAGAAGGTGAAAAAAATGATTCACGGACCCTGCGGCCAAGTGCATCCGAATCGAGCGTGCACCTCTACGACGACCGGGTGTCCATTATGTGAAGATGGCTACCCTCACAACTTTTCGGTACGTAAACATCGCACACCACAAACCAACCGAATATAACCTTACGAATACTGTATGTATATCTTGATTAGTGGATTAGTTTAACCGTAATGTACGCATATATGTTAACAACATATACATATAGATTCACATTTGATCTTGAGTGTGGATTCATACTTTCAATGCAGGATGTCACGTATTTCGATGCCGAAACTCATAAACCCATATATCGACGACGCGATAACGGCCGTACGATTCCGTACGAAGATTTAAAACCAGCGCAACGTCGACAATGGGAGAACGAAGCTCAACGCCCTCCCGACAATCGCGACATCGTGCCGTACGACCCTATCTTACTTCTCCAGTACGACTGCCACATCAACAGTCTCATCGTGACGGACGTCCTGTCCACCAAATATTTATATCTCTACAACGGCAAAGGACCCGCACGTATGCTGGTGAAATTCGCACTGGAGAACGAGAAGGAGGAAATCGATGAGATCGGCAACTACTTGAATATGCGGGTGATCATGAGCGGTACCACCTTCTTTTCTATCTCTGTTGTACTGATCGTATTATGACATATATATGCAACCTCCCTACCTTGAATTGTATTATTACTTAATGCCGTCTTATTTGTACACAGGCGTGCCGCCACATCACCTACGCTTAAAGATCGGCATGCCGATCATCCTACTCCGCAACATAAACGTGCGTGAAGGTCTTACCAATGGCACACGTTTG
>LGRX02017718.1:0-24425 GCA_001247695.2 Cymbomonas tetramitiformis
GGACAGTGGCCATTTCAAGCCGTTCGAATGGCATATTGTATTCCTACCCAGTGGGGCCGCTCAGTGGAAATGGGCACCGAAAGGGACCCCTGAACCATTGACTGTGTACTTTGGGGAGCGAGGGCATAGGTTCGATTATAGCTGGCAGCATGTTATCGTCATGCCTTCTGGAGCGCTACGCCGCTGGGAGCGCTCGAGGGGCGGTAGTTGGTTTCTGGAAGACGCCACTCGAGCGAAGGAACCAGTAGCGCCATTTTCATTACCGATCAGTAATGCGCGCTGGAAGTATGCGATTGAGACTGACGAGTATCGCGGAATTCCATCCACTGGGCGTAAGGCCATACAATCGACGCCTACGAACAGTGACGATTCGGGTGCAGGCGCTGAGGCCTGGAATAAAGAGAAGCTGCCAGATTCTGATGACGATGATGACACGGGTGCTACTGACAGTAAGCATGACATTGATACTGCCAGCCCGAAGTGGGAGTATGACACGCCTGGTGAATATGACACTGAGGATGACGTCAGCGAGTTCGATGACTTGGTAGCTGACGATGCTGAGGAACAGGCTGAAGCTCGAAGGTTGAGGAGACAGGGACTGCAGTTGATCATGGATGATAAGGGTGAACTTATCTGGGTGCCAAACTAAGGGCACATCCCCGACATCACCCGTACAGTCAGAGGATCAGCCTATCCCCGAGCAGAAGTCTGATGCCATATATGATGGTGCTCCAGCCCAAGTGGTGAGGTGGGTGGCTTCCCGGCTGCGTGATCCTCTATCGCCTGTCTACGCACCGCTGGCGGGAGCAACGCAAATGCTCCGTTCGCCTCCTGCTTGCTAGCGAAAACGCTGAGAGGGTCAGGGTGATCCCCGGCCTCGTCAACCGTACTCGCAAATCCCTTTGGCCTAATATCCTCGACCACCGCCCCTACTTTCCGCAAATGACACGCCCCGTCCACGTCACTGTAGCCGGACTCGGAGCTGTCTGAAACCAACCCTCCCGGCTCCTCAGACTCCTCTGCTCCGTCCGGCACCGTTGTGCTGGGGCGCACGCTGACTTCACTATCCTCGGACCCGGAGGAGGGTTCTGACGCTAGGCCTGCTACAACATCGTTGGGGGAATCCTCGTCGGAATCTCCCCCCCTTGTTGCAAGCCAACGCGCCAAAAGACCCATCGGGGCCGAGGTAGACAACGAAAGCTTGCTCCTCTTTGTTTCGGAGGGCCCGCAGGTCCCGACGAGCTCGACGTTGACTCAAAATGACTCCCTGTACCAGTGCCATTGCCGTGTCCTTGGGGCGACTGGGGTCCGGGGACCCCGGCGAACAGCCGGTGATGACGACCTCTTACCTGCCCTTGGTGAACCGGACCGAACCCCAATTCTTATAATCCAGTGTAACTGGGGAAAGGTTTGCCAGCCAAGGACCTCCCAAGATGACATCCACCTTGAGGTCAAGGGGCATCACCCGAAGCTCAACCTGCTGGCCGTACGCTCCCTTTGACGTCTCAGCAAGGAGCTTGGGCCTGATGCAGGAATTAGCATCATACGTGGTGCCGTCAGCCACTCGAACTCGCATGGCTTGCTCGTGGCGCACCGGCTTGATGCCGGTGAGCTTCTGCAGTGTACTCTTTGCGATAATATTGGTGGACGCTCCCGAATCCACCAACACCTTGACTCTGACGCCCGCGATCCAGGCCTAAAACAGCAGCAACGTCGGTGTGCGACTGTGCCTGTCGAAACTCCTCGGGCGCGCTCCCATCGAGGACACCGCTGCCAGGGACTCACACCAGCTCGGACTGATATCGCCGTCCTGCATTATACAGTCCAGGCGGGTGACTAACGTTTCCACGTCGGAGTCACAGTCCGGGAGGCAGTAAGTGCATGCGTCAGCTAGCAGGCCGATGGCGACTGCCTTCTGGACTGCACTACGCTCCGGGAAGTCTGGGGGGGAGACCGCGACTTGAACTGATGCTGCAGCCAGTTTAGCCGCTATGTGCTTTCTGACTTGCTCGTCCCGGTGCATCAGCTCATTGTCCTGCTGCAGTTCCCTATTTTCCCTATCCAACTCCTCCTGCACGAAGGCGTGGAAGTCCGCATGGCGTTCTGTTGAGGTAGAAGCCGGGTCCCTATCCTCCAACTCGTATCGGCGTCGCAATCGAGAGGCTCGAAGCACCTTGTCTTCAGGAGTCAGCCATGGTCTACGTTTCGGACCCAAAGCCTGGCGAGCCCTGCTTCTGGTCAACCACGGCCGACTGGGCTTTGAAGTTCTCTCTGGTGGTGAGAGTTCTTCTCCCTCGACAGGCTTGGGCTTGGCTACGCGAACGAACCGTCCAAACTCCTGATCCAAAATGGCTCGGCGTCGGCGATTGAATTCACGTACCCTGACGAGCCGCTTCAGGCGCTTATCTAACTCTTCTCGATTCAACTGGGGCTTACTAGTTGTAGGGCCAAGCTTCTTGCTCACTCGCCTTTGCCCTGCTCTCCAAAGCGCAAGGGACTTGACCGGTCGGACCTCTGACTCTTCCAGCTCCAGATACCTTTCTAGCGCCCTAATGGCGGGGCGCAGGCGAGCACCTGGCTGCTGGGCCTTAACGGCTTTCCTAACTCTGGGGGGTAAACGCTGAGCCCTGAACTTCCAGTGCCCGCGAACTCTCGCAACGTCCGACCCCTGGTTCTCCAAGTGCTGTAGGTAGACTGCCCGTGGCTCAACTGTGTGGCTCGACCGGTTTTTATCCCGGGTGTCCGCACCGGTGATCCAACAGAGCAGCTCCCACGGCTCCTCGGGACGCGGAACCGAGGCGGTTGCTGGGGTTCTGCCGCCAGGAACGTTGCTGGCGGCTTCAGAAAAGGAACAGCATGAGTTATGCACTATGGCCGTTGCTGGCGGCTTCAGAAAAGGCACAGCATAAACCTGCAAAAAAACAGAGCGCTGCTCAGGAAGGAAGAATTCCTGTTGGAAATTGAACCCAAACCATCAGGCGGGATGCAAAGACGCCCGACGGCCTCCAATCATCCCTATATCGCAGGATGGGCTGCTGGTAGGATGCGGCTCATGTGAGAACATCGCAGGAACGCCCCCCCGCCGGGTTCCACGCATGCACACGAAAATATGGTCAATATGAAATACCGCTAAAGAAAAGTAGCGCGCAAAAATCATTAATCAAACAAAAACACAAGCCGCTGAGACAGCAGGTAGGCGCAAGATGAGAGCTTGGAGAAAAATGAAAACGTTGCCGACCAGGATCATATCATATCCATTTTTGTCCGGGCCGCGCCGCGTGTCTCCCGATAGGAGTGGTGAGATGATCTTAAATCACGAGATGCGTAAATAATTGGAAATTCCGCATATCTTCGGGGGTAAAATATGGAATTGTTACCCGTGTCTCTCGTTGTCGTTTACTAACGATCGATCGAGAGAATCCTGGGTAGGACTCCTGAGATCGGTAGACCTGTTAGAGAAGTGTTGCGACAAATTCGTAATTGGAAATTCCGCATATCTTCGTGGTATAATTTTGAATTGTTAAACGTGTCTCTCGCTGTCGGTTACGAACGATCGGTCGAGAGAATCCGGGGTAGGACTGCTGAGATAAACCGTTAGATTAAACGCGGGAGCTTTCGCCCAAGACGCACACCTCTGGCCTTGGAGCATCGATCGCATTTAGAATTTTGGGGCATAAAAATTACAATTGGTTATTCCGCTTATGACCCATATTCGAGGTATCCCTCAGATGCTATCGTATCATGATTGGCCGGTAAAGCGCGAGCGCTCGACACAATCCTGGGTAGGACTGCTGACATCGGCAGGAAAGTTTTGGAAAATTTCCAACGGCATAATTTTTGAGGGACAGCTCCTGCGGTGCGGTGTGTGTCACGATGTCACTTTTTTTCCAGGAAACCTGTTTCGCTCCTTTAAGGGAAACGAAATGAAAAACAGCATATTTCTGAAAAGGCTGCGAAGCGTCGTTAATATAAACGAATCTTTTTGCGACACGACAAATAAAAAGACCTCGCGACACAATTGAGAGGCTACCTATGCGGTGATGTGTATATATATTCGGAGTATCATAGAAACACTGTGCAGGAGGCAGTGATCACACAACGGATATCGCAGTCTGAGATGCGATAATAAAATAACATAGGTGTTTTATTATCGGTCGGAACTGACAGAGACGGGCAGGCAAGATGCAAGTGACACCACAGGGCGAGGGGTGACACAGGAAGAGACAGTCACCCCCAGTTTATGGGGGGGGGCAAAAGTCTGTCTCTCCATGACACCACCTCACCCCGAAGGCGTGAGGTGCCACGATGCAAGCCAGCCAGGCCGGGCCTAGTACCCTATGGTCGGCGCTACAGAGGCAAAACCCTAAAAACAAACATCATGCGAGACCCCAACCAAGAGGTCTTTTTCATCCTAGCTAGTGTGGCTCCGCCGCGCTGGTCTCTATATGCGTGCTCTAGGGGCTTACGCCCATGCATGTGCTATGGGGATAGCTACTCCCACAGGCCACCCGGCGAATCTAGGCCTAGCAGTCGAGGGTGGATGGCGGCGTAGCTCTCGATGGTGGACAAAGTCGAGCGCCGCTAGGATGTCGTCATCCAACGCCCGTGCGGTGCCAAAGCCAAAAGCGGCTTGGCACCATCAGAGCGAATGCGCCGATGGGGTGGGGGTAGGGAGGTGGAAAGTGAAAAATGCGGCGAGGCGGTACGCCAAAGCTGACGCCCAGGGCGTGATCGGCAGTGGAGGGGATAGTGAGGGGTGGAGGAGGTGCGATGACACCACCACACGCCACCAAATGGCGAACAGGGGGCGTGGAAGATGGAGGCGGAGGGGCGAGCGCGGAGTGGTCAGAGCGCTCGTTGGCGACGTCGGAATTGTCGGAGATGAGCCTGGTGTCTGGTGAAGTAGCACCACCAGACACCACCAGACCACAGCCAGAGGTAAAATGTCGTTGATGCTCTCTCTCGAACAGACACCGACGCCGAGCGGACAGCGGCCATACGCGCACGCTGGCATTCAGTGGCCATGGCAGCAGAGCGCTGACCGCAGAAATCTGCGAAACCCAAAGCTAGGGTCCCCAAAGGATAACGAACTTTTCGTAAACTCAAGTAAATAGAGCGATGGAAGAGTCAAATCGAGGTGGATTTTTGACGGGGAAAACGTCGGTGAAGTCAAAAACGTCGTGCGGTGAACGGTCATTTCGCCAGGAGCGGTGCTGCTGGCCAGGAAGTCGAGAGCGCGTTTGGGCTTTTGGCGAAAACGTATCTTTTTGTAAAATTAACCAAATCGGGCGACGTAAAAGCCAATCTGGGGTAGGTTTCGACGAGGAAGACGCCGGTCACGTCAAAAACGTCGTACAGTAAGCCAAATATCCGGCAGGAGAGGTGCTGGTGTCAAGAAAGGCAAAGGCCTAGTAGATGTTGTCGTTAAACGCGCTGGCTCCGCGCGCAACCAAGGAACAAATGTAGTCCCAAGCAGATGTAAACCCAGCGGGACGGGTGCAGTCCCAAGCGGGGGTCAGATTTAATAAAAGAGCGGTGGGCGCTCAGTCAGATGACGCAAAGATGTGTCGCGGTAGTGGCACAGAGCTGCAGCCGCCCACAGCAGCGAGCCTTGCTGACTTATTAGCAGCTCATGATCTTGCAGCCCCGACAGCCTACGGCGGAGCAGTCTCAGCTGTCCACGACCTTGCTTCTCCGGTGACCCGACGCGGCCTTGCTGACTCAGTAGCCTGCAAAGGAGTTGCCCCATCAGTGGCGCACAGCCTTGCTGCCTCGAAAGATTGCAGCAGCACTGTCCCAGCAGTCCGCAGCCTTGGTGCCCTAGCAGCTTGCAGCAGTAACGCACTATTGCAACAGCATACGCAGGAGGCGCTTGACGGCTGCGCGATAGATGCGGCTTTTGGGTGGACATACGAGGACTTCCTCTACCCGAACGGCAAATGGTACCCCGAGGACACGGAGCCAACTTTACAGGCGTCAGTAGGGCACTTGGCAAGCAGCTCAAAAAGGGGGGGAGAATGGGCAGCAGATAATGGCGAGTTCGACAACAGCAGCACCGCTAAGCTGTCTCAGCGGCACACAACGCAGGCGCGAGGCTGCCCCAGCATCAACAGCAGCTTGCCCCAGCATTCCACGACGCAGACGCGAAGCTGCCCCAGTAGCAACAGCGCTAAGCTGCCTCAGCCGCACACAGCGCAGGCGCGAGGCTGCCCCGACATCAACAGCAGCTTGCCCCAGCATTCCACGACGCAGACGCGAAGTTGCCCCAGTAGCAACAGCGCTAAGCTGCCTCAACCGCACACAGCGCAGGCGCGAGGCTGCCCCGGCATCAACAGCAGCTTGCTCCAGGATTCCACGACGCAGACCGGCTCAGCAGCCCACAGCGCAGTCGCGAGTGTTGCCCTGCAGGCAGCCCAGCCCGTGCCGTCCAGCGCGATGACTGACGATTCAGCAGCCCACGATGCAGGCGCGAGAGTTGCTCAACATGCGGCTCAGTTCCCCTTCTTCACTGCCCCAGCAGCTCGCGCAGACCTCGCTGCCCCAACAGCTCGTGCTGACCTCGCAGCCCCTGCAGCTCGCGCCGACCTCGCTGTCCCAGCAGCTCGCGCAGACCTCGCTGCCCCAACAGCTCGTGCTGACCTCGCAGCCCCTGCAGCTCGCGCCGACCTCGCTGTCCCAACAGCACGCGCAGACCTAGCAGCCCCTGCAGCTCGCGTGGACCTCGCTTTCCCGGCAGTTCATGCAGTCCTCGCTGCCCCGGCAGCTCGCGCAGACCTCGCAGCCCCTGCAGCTCGCGTGGACCTCGCTTTCCCGGCAGCTCATGCAGCCCTCGCTGCCCCGGCAGCTCGCGCAGACCTCGCTGCCCCAGCAACTCGCAGCAACCTCGCTGTCCCGGCAGTCCAAGCGGACTTCGCTGCACAAGCAGCTCGCGCACACCTCGCTTCGCCAACAGCTCGCGCAGACCTCGCAGTCCCTGCAGCTCGCGCAGACCTTGCTGCCCCGGCAGCTCGCGCAGACAGCACTGAGCTGCAACCCTTGGCGGTGTGCGGTGCATACCACGTTGCGCTGCAGCCCTTGGCGGTGTGCTGTCCATACAGCGCTGAGCTGCTACTTTTGGCGGCGTGCTGCGCTGGTAGCGCTAAGCTGCAGCCCTTGGCGGTGTGCTGCTCATGCAGCGCTGAGCTGCTACCTTTGGCGGCGTGCTGCGCATGCAACGCTGCGCTGCAGCCCTCGGTTGCGCACTGCCCCAACAGCGCAGAGCTGCAGCCTTTGGCGAAAGCGTGCTGCCCCATCAGCAGCGCTGGGAAGGCCTTGCGGCCCACGGAGCAAACGCGCTGCCCTACCCGCAGCGCTGAGCTGCAGCCCACGGCGCAAGCGCGCTGTCCCACCACCAGTGCAGAGCTGCAACCCACGGCGCAAGCATGTAGCCCTGGTAGCGCAGAGCTGCAGCCCTTGGCGGCTTGCTGCCCAAGCAGCGCTGAGCTGCAGCCCTTGGCGATGTGCTGTCCCGCCAGCGCTGAGTTGCGGCCCTTGGTGGCTCGCTGCCCCAAAAGCGCTGAGCTGCAGCCCACAGCGGCGTGCTGCCTCGCTGCCCCGCCGACAGCTCGCGCATACCTTGTTGCTCCTGCAGCTCGCGCAGACCTCGCTGCCCCAGCAACTCGCAGCAACCTCGCTGTCCCGGCAGTCCGAGCAGACTTCGCTGCACAAGCAGCTCGCGCACACCTCGCTGCGCCAACAGCTCGCGCAGACCTCGCAGCCCCTGCAGCTCGCGCAGACCTTGCTGCCCCGGCAGCTTGCGCAGACAGCACTGAGCTGCAACCCTTGGCGGTGTGCGGTGCATACCACGTTGCGCTGCAGCCCTTGGCGGTGTGCTGTCCATACAGCGCGGAGCTGCTACTTTTGGCGGCGTGCTGCGCTGATAGCGCTAATAAGCTGCAGCCCTTGGCGGTGTGCTGCTCATGCAGCGCTGAGCTGCTACCTTTGGCGGCGTGCTGCGCATGCAACCTCGGTTGCGCACTGCCCCAACAACGCAGAGCTGCAGCCTTTGGCGAAAGCGTGCTGCCCCATCAGCAGCGCTGGGAAGGCCTTGCGGCCCACGGCGCAAACGCGCTGCCCTACCCGCAGCGCTGAGCTGCAGCCCACGGCGCAAGCGCGCTGTCCCACCACCAGTGCAGAGCTACAACCCACGGCGCAAGCATGTAGCCCTGGTAGCGCAGAGCTGCAGCCCTTGGCGGCTTGCTGCCCAAGCAGCGCTGAGCTGCAGCCCTTGGCGAAGTGCTGTCCCGCCAGCGCTGAGTTGCGGCCCTTGGTGGCTCGCTGCCCCAAAAGCGCTGAGCTGCAGCCCACAGCGGCGTGCTGCCTCGCTGCCCCGCCGACAGCTCGCGCATACCTTGTTGCTCCTGCAGCTCGCGCAGACCTCGCTGCCCCAGCAACTCGCAGCAACCTCGCTGTCCCAGCAGTCCGAGCGGACTTCGCTGCACAAGCAGCTCGCGCACACCTCGCTGCGCCAACAGCTCGCGCAGACCTCGCAGCCCCTGCAGCTCGCGCAGACCTTGCTGCCCCGGCAGCTCGCGCAGACCTTGCTGCCCCGGCAGCTCGCGCAGACAGCTCTGAGCTGCAACCCTTGGCGGTGTGCGGTGCATACCACGTTGCGCTGCAGCCCTTGGCGGTGTGCTGCCCATACAGCGCTGAGCTGCTACTTTTGGCGGCGTGCTGCGCTGGTAGCGCTAAGCTGCAGCCCTTGGCGGTGTGCTGCCCATGCAGCGCTGAGCTGCTACCTTTGGCGGCATGCATGCAGCCTTCGGTTGCACACTGCCCCAACAGCGCAGAGCTGCAGCCTTTGGCGAAAGCGTGCTGCCCCATCAGCAGCGCTGGGAAGGCCTTGCGGCCCACGGCGCAAACGCGCTGCCCTACCCGCAGAGCTGAGCTGCAGCCCACGGCGCAAGCGCGCTGTCCCACCACCAGTGCAAAGCTGCAACCCACGGCGCAAGCATGTAGCCCTGGTAGCGCAGAGCTGCAGCCCTTGGCGGCTTGCTGCCCATGCAGCGCTGAGCTGCAGCCCTTGGCGAGGTGCTGTTCCGCCAGCGCTGAGCTGCGGCCCTTGGTGGCTCGCTGCCCCAAAAGTGCTGAGCTGCAGCTCACAGCGGCGTGCTGCCTCGCTGCCCCGCCGACAGCTCGCGCATACCTTGTTGCTCCTGCGGCTCGTGCAGACCTTGCTGCCCCGGCAGCTCGCGCAGACAGCACTGAGCTGCAACCTTTGGCGGCGTGCGGTTCATGCCACGTTGCGCTGCAGCCCTTGGCAGAGCTGCAGCCCTTGGCGGCTTGCTGCCCATGCAGTGCTGAGCTGCAGCCCTTGGCGATGTGCTGTCCCGTCAGCGCTGAGCTGCAGCCCTTGGTGGCTCGCTGCCCCAAAAGCGCTGAGCTGCAGCCCACAGCGGCGTGCTGCGCATGCACTACCGAGCTGCAGCCCACGACGGAAGCACGCTGCCCCATCAGCAGCACTGAGCTGCAGCCCATGGCGCAAGCATGCTGCCCTATCAGCAGCACTAAGACGCAGCCCACAATGCAAGCTCGCGCAGACCCCGCTGCCCCGGCAGCTCGCGCAGACCTCGCTGCCCCTGCAACTCGTGCGGAACTCGCAGTTCCTGCAGCTCGCATTGGGCTCGCTACCCCAGCGGCTCGCGCAGACCTCGCTGCCCCAACAGCTCGCGCAGAACCCCTGCTGCAGTGTACCCACGCGACACCATGTCCCGCAAGGGCTGTGCTGGGAAAGCACGAGAACACCGCGCAGGAAGAAGTTTCGGCGTCCAGTACACAAGGCATGGGGTCAGTCCAAGCGGTATACGCGATTCCCCGCACCTTGTTGCACCATCTGTTCTGTGGGCTGAAGTTGGGTAAGCGCATGAGCGAGGAAAGCGCAGCAGCAGTCATGGACCTCATCGCCACTATGACAGCGCAGACGGACGAGATCCCGATGCAGGAACAAGATACTGGGGTCTAAAACCCTCAGGGCGCAAAGCAGCGCAAGACCCGCAGAGCGAGAGGAGTACCAGGGCGACAGAACCGTTTAACTCCTATGCTGGAATCTCCGGCGTTTCCGCGTGTCAAATCGACCGATTTACCCCCTCAAACGCCCATTCGGACCCCTTAGGCACCCCCTATCAAGGCATTCGATAGCTCAAAATGTGCCTAACGATGCCAAGAAGAACTTGGTTGCAAGCACGAACACGTATGGCTTTCATATGCACCAAGAAGCAACGGTCTAGCCGACCATGCCGTAGAAACTCCAAATGCCATAACAGCATAGGAGTTAAGCGTTGGCAGCGTAATTCGGGGACGGAGCTTCGGGAAACCTCCAGCGCGGAAGGGGACTCAGACCCAAGGACTGAGGGGCACGGGACCCAAGAACCCGAGGCTTAAAAGCCAGGGGGACTCAGACCCAAGGACTGAGGGGCACGGGACCCGAGAACCCGAGGCTTAGAAGCCAGCATCACTGTGCATGTTTGTTGATCCCCAGACAATGTAAATACAGGCGAACACTAGACGCTAGCGAGGACGTAAGCGCGCGCCTAAAAGGGGGGGAGAGTTGTGCTAGGGTAAGTCACGAGACAGAATGACGGCGTGTCAGAATGACGAGTGACGGGTACTATGACAGTCACCAATGACAGGCATTTATATGACCAGATGACGAGAGTGTCTGACAGAAATGACTGACAGAAATGCGTGACCCGAAAGTGAGTTTTGGTGGGAAAACCAGCAGTCAGAGAAATTGGAGGGAACGCTGGGAGACCTCCAATATTGCCGAGTCAGCACAGTTATAATTATTCAGAGTGATATGGAGTGGGCTGGAATGATTGATAATGAAACTGGGCTAGTCGGCAGATTCTATGATGTGACAGATCGAGTTCTCATGAAACATGATGGGACCTGACAAGAGTCGACATCGAGTTATGTTCGAAAGTTCGAGATCTGAAAACCATAGCATAAGGCAGCCGAGCAGGCTGAATGAATCAGTTTTGAATTTGTTACTGTGAGCAGCCACACCTGGCTGTTGTAACTTCGACATTAAAGAAAGATCCGATTCACCTATATATATCATGCTTACAGCAATATATATCTCTTTGTAGGACTGAACTAGGTTCCCTGCATTGTGAAGTAGACTGAGAAGCTCTTAGAGAGCACCCCCGAACACCTTAACCACTCTACCCGTGCACGGGTTGTCCGACCCATACCTTCCGAAATCCTGGAAGGCACTAGAAAGTCTGCCGATAAGGGAATTCACCGAACTTGCGTTACGCCCATACTTGCATGACGAGACAACGAACACCGAGATTGCGGCTCTTTCCTGTTTCGTAAGAGTCGAAGCTCCCACTGGGGCCGGTCCACCGGCATTATCATCGATGTAGTATAAATATGGTATCCCCAGCCGCCGGATGAATCCCGCGAATTCCCCCGCAAAGGCGCTATAAATGACCGGCGCTAGTTTCCATCCAAAATTGAGAACTGTATAGACGTAATATACGCCCTCCCACAGGAAACCCATGTACTGTTGCGATTCCTCTGTAAGCCTCACATGGAAGAATCCGTTCGCTTGGTCCATAATAAATGCCGGATCCCCCACCTCTAAGATTTGTGGAAGCATTGTCACCGACTCGTAAGTAAAGGGAATATCCTTACACCAAAGGTTAAGGAATCTTGCATAATTGATCTTTCTTGGTTTGGCTGGCTCCACCCCTACCGGCATAACTAGATGCGGGGGAGAGCACTCCCCTTCTTTGCCCCAGACTCTTATCGCTCCCCATTTGAGCTCATCCTGTATCTTACCAGAGATCCAGGGGATCAAATGATCCGGTATCGCATGATTCTTGAATTGCATCCTCGGGGGTGTTTTTGAGTCGAAACGAGGGTAGCATAATGATTCGGGAATAGAAAACTCCAAAATGGGGAATAGAAATGTCAATCTGTTTTTGGGGAATAGGTTTGTGACACATGCATATGCGTCTAATATCACCGTTAAAATTTTTTCCCCCCACCCATCTGTTCACTTTCGTTTTGCAAACATGAGGAAGCCTCCGAAAAAGTACACTAGGGTGTGCCTTTCTTGCGATAAAGGCGGGCGTCGTTGTACTGTTGAACACACTGATGGTATGCATTTTATTGTCCTCTATTCAAGAAAGAGGACAGGGTAAAAGATTCTCCATCAAAAATGAAAGGTGCGTTGCCCTTGCTTTCCACGGTTCCCTTGTACAGTTGACTACATAATAAGTGTTAGGAACAACTTTGTTTGCGCAAGCAAGATTACGGGGCTTTCATTGAACCAGATACGGGGCTTTCGTTGAACCAGGTACGGGGCTTTCATTGAACTAGATGAACCAGATACGTGGCTTTCGTTGAACCAAGATATGGGGCTTTCAGTGAACCGGATACGTAATTCTACGCGAGTTCCTGACCACGATACCGAGTGTGCAGGCAATTCTGCTCAAATTAGAATGGGTTGGAAGCAAGAACCGTTCGGAATCTAGGATGCTTGACGGTTCTTGTGAGGGGGGTAATCATGGGCGTGATTCGAGCCAGCCAACTCGACTCACGCCCAACAGGGACGCATCCTGCACAGCATGAACATATCACGCATATCATATAAGCATAATAAACACATACTGACCGTTTGGCAGTGCAATTTCACCTCTAGCGGAAACGCGGATGTCAACCGCGTCCACGTTTCCGCTAGGCGTTTCTTCCCTCATTCGCGCGCTCGTTTGCAAGAGAGCCTGGGCAACGGATGAGGGAAGCGTTAGCAAAAATAGTATTTCGTATGCGTTGTTTTCCCTAAACAAATTGCACAAACTGAACGGTCAACCACACATCTCGTTGTGGGATGACGCGTTCATTTGGCGGAAGCGGGTGGAATTTAAGGAATTTGAAACCCGCAATAGTTGCGCTATGGGGTTTCATCTTCTTTGAAGCGAAACGGGTACCCACATCATACTAAGTAGGAATATGTGATAATATTTTGAAGCAAAAGATTACTCAGATTAGTATTCAATCTTAGAGATCTTTATTTCGCTGGACAGGGGCACACTCCCGGAGAGAAAGCCTTCCGCCTTTAGTTAAAATTGCATATTTAACAAATCAAACAGTGAGTATTTTCTCTAAGTATTTTCAGACGGTAATACTTAAACACTGGTAATACTTAAACACTGAGTGTTGTCTCGCGTGTTGTCACCATGCCTTAGAAACTCACGATCTCACTCCCAAAGTGACCAAAAACCGTTCGATCGCCGATCGTTCGGTTTTTGGTCACTTTGGGAACGCGTCTGAAAATACTCAGTGTTGTCTCGCGTGTTGTCACCAAGCCTAAACTCACGATCTTACTCCCAAAGTGACCAAAAACCGTTCGATCGCCGATCGTTCGGTTTTTGGTCACTTTGGGAACACGTCTGAAAATACCTGGAGAAAATACCAGACAGGTCTTTGCAACCAAGCCGACTTCAGTTCTCACATAAACGTACTGTACGGTTTACGCCCTCCCGAATCTGGAATTCACGGCCGTGAATATTAATTTCACGGCCGTGAATATTAAATTCACGGCCGTGAATATTTCACTGCACGTATGTATACCCCACACTGTTTGCGAGTAAATTAGATTGGGAAAACATTTTCCAACGTTCGTAATGCACATAGATATATATATCATTTAGACTCTTAGGTAGGAGTTTTTTGAGCTCTTGACTGAGCCGATCCGTGGCCGCATCAGCTCAGTTTGCAGTCGCGACTGCGAGCTAAGCTGAGAGGCCCTTATAACTTTCATGCACATCGCATCAAAACTCAAACAGCGGAGGGGTTCTCGTGCGTTCTAGCGCACGATACTTGGCACCAATATTGCTAACAGCAATATTGGTGCACCCTCAAACGCACAACCTCTGATGTAAGCTATGCGCAAAACGCGTGCTACACATAATGGGTTTGGGTACATGCAAACCCAAACCCAAACATGCCAAACAGCAAAGGGCTTCCCGTGAGTTCCAGCGCACGTAACTTTGCAAAGGTATCACTAAGATATATAACTTTTAGTTGCCAAAGGCCTAAGGCCTCAAAAGCCTTGTGCACGAAGCCATCAATTTATTTCTTTGGAGATTTATTGGGTTTGTGTTCGAGTTTACCCAAACCCAATACATGCCAAACTGAAAAGCAATTCCCGTGCGTTATAGCGCGCGAAACTATGCACACATATTTACAAGACACATATCTTTCAGTTCTCAGAAGCTCAAGGTTTGAGATAACTTGTTGGCAAAACCATCAATTTATTTCTTTGGCAGATCTATTGGGCTTGGGTTCGAATGTTTCCAAACCCAATACATGCTAAACAGCGAAGGGCTTCCCGTGCGTTCTAGCGCACGTAACTGCGTAGAAATATTGCCAAGATAATTATCTTTGATATATTCGAAGCACAAGGTCTAAGAAAGTCTGTGCGCAAAATGGTATTACTATTTCTTTGACACAGATTTTAGCGTGATATACAAACTCATAAATCTGGGTCAAAGAAATAATATGTTAACTTCGCGCACAAGCTATCGCAAAACTTGCACTTCAGGAAAGTGAAATATATGCATCTTATCATTATATTTTGCAAAGTTACGTGCGCTGGAACTCACGGGAAGCCCTTCGCTGTTTGGCATGTTTGGGTTTGGGTTTCAAACCCAAAAGGCATCATGCCAGCACGCGGCCGTCTTTAATATACTCAACGGCTTGCCATATGCTCTTGAGGGTGCACTGATATTGATATGAACAATATCACTGCCAAGTTTCGTGAGAAGATTCTCACGAAAACCCCTATTATGCAAAGCCGCAAGTGGTTGAAACCATCTCACACCGCACCAACTTAGCTGCAGTCGCGAAGGCTAAGCTGATGCGGTTGCGGATGGGGCCAATCGATAGCTCAAACGAAAGGTATTCACCTAATGAATACAAACGCTTTAGAATCGAATGGTGGAAAAAATTATGTTTCATGCTACATGCAAAAAATTGTTTAGAAGAAGGGGGTGTGCCAGACGCAAAATATTGCACACGCTGAACCGCTTGCGCTTGTACCTCCGGGGTACCGAGTACGCTAGTCAGACTGCTTGTATTTTTTTTTTTGGCGCTCGATTGAATTAAGCATGGTTACATGTGACATATAATCTATTCCCCAAAAACAGATCGAAATTTCTATTCCCCATTTTGGAGTTTTCTATTCCTCGATAACCTTTTTTCCCGAAACGAGCCCCTTCGTAAGTGCCTGAAAAATGTTGGAAGAAATCCGAGATGGAGACTCCATTCTTTGCCCATTCTTTGACCAGCAATCCCATCTCTGATGATGTTACCACTGTGTCCCAGAACTGGGTACACTCATGGATAGTTCCCACCCGGAACTCCCCCGGATCCCTAGCTGGTGCGGAAAGGGGGTCCGGGACCAAATTACCACTGAGGGCATCAAGTACTGAAGGGGCCAAGGTGTCCTGCCCTTGGGCCTGACGCGGCCCTAAAGATTGTTGCCTCTCCATCACTTCCCGGGCACTGTCGAAGCCCTTAACCGCCATGGTAATAAACGCAAGCGGGTCTCTCACACCTGTCGTTGCCGGCATGCCAGAATCCAGTGCGAAGTTGGCCAGGCTGTCAGCCAGTTTATTGTGGTCCCGTGCCACATGCTTGAAATTGAAAACACAATCCGGGCGCAAGGCCATGTGAGCTTTCCCAATGATAAGTAGTCTCTCCAAGTCTTTTGCGATAACGTTACGGGAGCCCGAAAATGCTGACACCACTAGCTCCGAGTCCCCAACAATTGTTGCTGTGGTCAAGTTCCATTCTATCGCTCTCTGGATTGCAATCACGGCACCCACGAATTCTGCATAATTATTCGTCTTGGATCCAAGGCGCCCGTAGTCCCGAGTCCACTGTTGACCTTGTTCTGAGCAGAGTGCTACCCCGAACGAGGCTTGCCTCAAATCCGGCGACGCGTTAAAGCGGCATGCACCATCGAAGAAAAGCAATCCCTTTCGTGGGGCTGAGTTTGGCTCGTGTCCCTGTTCGAGACAACAACCACACCAGAGCACTCTTCCTTTTAGAAGAATTGCTCCTCGAAAATCGCACCCCGGTCTCTACCGGGCCCCAATCTTGTGGAAAGGGATGGACGATTTTCGAGCCTGGCCACTTCCGGTGTGTTACTCGTGTAGAGTAACCCACCCGTTGCGGTCAGTACTCTAACCGTCCAGCATCCCCATGTTAAAAGGGAGGCTTCTATGACGGACGGGCACCAGGTGGTCCGTGCAGGCAAGATAATTGGCATTAATTGCCTGCATTCGCGAAGCACTCCAATTTGAGATATGCATCCCAAAGTCCGAAATCCAGTGTTCCAAAGCTGACCCACGAAATCTAACGTAGAGCAAAAAAACAAATCCAGAATTCGAAATCCAGCCTCCCGAAGACTGAAATCTGAAAATCTAACGTAGAGCAAAATCAGCCAAATCGAAATTTCGAAATCTAACGTAGAGCAAATTCACAAAAAATGCAAATCAATTTCCAAGTAAATTCATTCCACAAGAAACAACGCATTTCCATTCGATACTTAACTGTCATACGAAATCTAACGTAGAGCAAAAAAACTTAAATTCGAAATCCAGCATCCCGAAGACTGAGATCTGAAATTTAACGCAGAGCAAAATCAGCCAAATCGAAATTTCGAAATCTAACGTAGAGCAAATTCACAAAAATGCAAAATCTACTTATCAAGTAAATCCATTTCACATGCGACAATGCATTTCAATTTGGTATTTAAACATGGAATCTGATGTCACACGGTAAGACAGGCACCCTGGCCCGCTCCCAAATATTGATACACTATATACATATCATACAACCCAGCAATCTGGCAAATTCGACGGTTTCTAGGCAGGCTCCCTCTGAGGAGGTGGTGGCAGCTGAGCCAACTGGTTCTGGTTATTCCTATTGTCATTCTTATTTCGTTTGTCCACCCAAGTCACATTGATGGATCCGTCCTTGTTCAACGCATAAGGAGACTTGCAGTCCCGCAACATATGCGACTCCTGGCATTTCGGGCATTTGGCATTATTACCATCTGCAGGAGCTCCCGGTTTTGCAGTAATATGCTTAGTGGCTCCTGATAACGAGGCCTTCTTGGATTGAATTTTGATGAACATCTGCAGTTCTGACTCGTGCGCATCATCTTTCTCGCACTCTGGAACTGTAGCCCTTATTTGTTGATGTGCAAACAGGGCAATGTGATTGTCCGGCAAGGACGCATCCCTAGTACCCCCCGCCAACTCCCTCTCAATGAGAGTGGCAAGGGAATACAAGGACTGAGGAGTCTCCGGCTCCCTCGAACTGGCTCCCGGCAAGCCAAAGGCAGCTGCCACCTTCCGCATCAGCTTCGGTATCTCCGGCACCGCCTTCCCCGGGGTCAGGCACCACTCCAACAGCTCGCTTCTCAATCGGTGGGCTTTCAACCAGTTGGAGAGCCCCTTGGTCTCTTCTTGCATGGATCTTTGGAGTACCGAGTCCACGTATGCCTGAATGTCGAATCCCGGCGTCACCGATGATGCCAATCCCAAGGGAGCCTGCTCCCTCATGCCACGATCCATCTTCATTTACTTGAGGTTGAGGAAACACTCACATATCGTCCTTTGTCTCGATACAAACATGCATAATAATGTGTTACAGCAGTAGCATCTTCTCGCCCCCACTCTGATAATGCACGTAATGCAATAATCATAAGGGGCCATAATCTGAGGCAATCACATCACCCTCCCTAATCATTATTTTTCAACTTCAGCTTGTCATAAGCATGCAATCTTTCATCGATCGGATCACAGAAATTCTTCATATCTATCCTCACATCAAACAACGCAATCATAGTCATCATAATTGCAGTAATTATTGTCCATCATCACAGCAACTATTTTGCCATAATTAGAGCAATTCCATCATCATGGTAACACAATTAATTTCAATCATATTTTCAGCAGTCCTTTCAGCAAATTCAAAATTTGTAATCCTTAACAAACTCATATTTTTCAAATAGCAATATTTCATCTCAATTACAGCAATTATTTTTCATCATAATCGCAGCGAACAATTTTTATCATAATCACAACAATTAATGCCAAATCATTTGAAACCATGCCACAATTAGGAAATTACAACCCTCATGCAAACTTGCCCTCATCATAATCATATACCTATGTCTACCACAGATATGTGAATCTGTCCTCCCCATATGGGAGTTCATCCACCACCAGAACGGATCTACACAACGGGCATCTGACCACTTTCCTATAAGTCATGGTGAATACAACATGGATTGCTGCCGGCTGGACTAGGCTGGTCAAATGATACATCTCATCTAGGCCATCAAAGCAGGCTACATGATAATGATGATTACATGCAGTTGAAACACATGGCATTTCTCCTAACAGGCTGGCTAAGCAAATTGCACAGTCGTCTCCCACAGTTGGGGCAGTCAGTGTTCTCGTGTGTACAACTTCCTCATCGGCCTCCCGAGCCTGTAATTTCAACCAATTTGTGTCAGGAAGGCCTGTAACCAGGAGCTTACATCCGACCAGATTTTTGGAAACTAATTGTCCACATAAACAACCCCCACGGGGTAAACAGTCCCTCCAAGAGGAGACATCTCACAGACTGAGGATTTCAAGCAACAAAAACCCCCACGGGGTAAATACTCTTCCAAGAAGAGCCTCACTCAGTGTGAGGATAACATCAGTTCTTGTTGTCCCCACGGGACACAAGCAGCATTTAAATTCAAAACTTTCAAAGCAAGTCAAATACTTTTAAATTGGCAGGCCACAAACAGCAAGCATAAAAGTTCACAAGAACCATAAATTTACCACCTAGGAAGCGCCCACAAGCACGGGTACTGCGCTCCAAGATTAACGCAAGGGCCCTAACTAATTACTCTTTGGGACTAGGACGGGGACCGGACTATTCTTAAGGAGGGGAAGAATTCCTAATTAGTGAAAACGGGTTGAACAGGCTGATTAAGTTTTTTCAAGCTACAGGGAAGAAGAAGGCCCTAGCAAAATTAACCGAAGTGAATTCAAATTTCTAAAGGAAAAGGAGAGGTCAAGCAGGAGCGCTCGGGCTAGCTACCTCGGCTGGTTGAAGAGGTTCTTGGACTTGGCTTGCGGGAGGATTGAGACCAGAGAAAAGTCCTTGCTCCGCATTCGGGTCCACGTGCGGGCCGAACCCCGGCGGGTACGTCGGGGTCTGTGCGGCTCCCGGCCGGACGTGCAACGGGGACGGGGGCCGCTGGGGGCCCGTGCCTTCGGTAACAGGGACAACGGGAGGTGTTTGCTGTCCCGATTCCCGGGACACCAAGTCGGTCGGGACGTCCCCTATTGGCGGGGGGACCGGCCCCCCCGCGTTCAAATCAGCACGCGGGGTCAGAGTCACAGGTTGAGCCGTATCCCCCGTCAGGGCCGTATGGGACCTCTCAAGCACCTCGCGGAAGCTTTCCAGATTCTTCACCATAGTGGCTCTGGACTGGCTGTTCGTGACTTCCAGACCGGGGACCTTGGCACAGATTTTCCGTAGGTGTTCGGACTTGAAGATAGAGGGGTTCAACAGTAGTTCCTTGCCCGGCAACACGAAGAAGTTCAGCCCATTAAAGGCGGTCACAGTCAAGTCGGGAATAGTCGGCCTCTCTTCCGTCACCTGGTGGACTTCATCCCGGGACGCCTGCGGACGGAGAGAAAGGCTGGCTCCCCCCGCAACATCCTCCGCCAAGGACGTTCTCTGCAGCACATTTCTCGCCGGAGGAGGAGAGTCAGCACGCCCAGGAGCTGCTTGGTCGCCAAACGACAGCTCTTGTAACAGGGACGGTCCGGACGGTGACTCCGGCGTTTCAACATTCTCTCGCGACCACCTTTCCCCCGCGTCCACCACCTCGTCACCGTCTTCGGATTCATTAAGACCCAACGAGCGAAAAATTGCGGGCTCCTCCCGCGGAGGGGAGAGCCGCGGAGCCGAGGTCGCTGCATTCAGCGCGGGTGTCACGTTGGGCACGGAATTCTCATCAGGCTGACGAGCCCGTGCGCCGCGGGAGGCGCGGGTCGCCCTCCGCAAATCAAAACTAGTAGCGATTGCTGCGAAACTCATGATTGTAAGAAGAAAACTTGCGTTAGGAAACGGAGAAGAAAGACGAAGCAATCGTCAGCAGGTAGGAAAAGTGAAGTATTTTCACCAATTTCCGACTTAAGAGCGACACTCTGCGACACTTGGACTTCGAAGGTGGAGGTGAACAGCCACTTCGTGATCCTTCATTTCCTCGATCCGGGGAGTGAGATCAGACGATCCGTCTCGTGAATGACGGTCATCACTGATGACGGAAGGAAAGTCGGCGATCAACAGGGTCAAGGGCAGTCCCTATCCTAAAAGTTCCCGCTGCTAGCACATACATGGTATACATTCCGTTGGTCGGGTTTTCCGATCGAACGCGATGAAATTCGCGATCTCGAAACTCAGATTTAGGCCTGAAAACCTTGCGCAGCTCCAGAAGCGCTCTGCAAACTTGCTTGAACGGTGCTGTTCAGCACCTTTTTCAAGGATATATCACGGATATGTTATTCTATCTTGAACATTTTTGTATATTAGAACATGTTCCTGAACATGCGAACATGAGGTTTGTGCGTGCCTGGAAACTCTGAGGTTCGCTACGTGAAGATCTGAACGCGATTTTCCAAGAGGGGTTTTCCGGTTTTGAGGCTCCTCCCTGAAAATTTTTCATCGGTCTTAGGCGTTTGATTGCCCTTGATTGCCCTCGGTTTATTGTTCCTTGGGGTCTGTTTTAAGGTAAAATTTATCATAAGATGAGCCCGCACGGTGTCTACGTGCGTGAACGCGACGATCCCGGCTTGTGCTCAAAGCGGGCACAAGCCGGTATCGGCAACCATCCGCATAGATGGCAAGGCATACGAACGTACGTTAAGTTGCAGCACCTTCAAGAAATTGATACTGCGCAACTTGTGTACGTCGCACCCACTTTCTTAGCAAAATTGCATGACTCAATGTGTGAACCCGTACTATTCCTTGAGCCGGAAGTACGGGATCACACCCGAATCGCGCTAAACTCAACCTCCATACGCACTGGGAGCATATATATGTAAGGGATATATATCCCTAGCTCATATATGCTCTCAGTGAGTGAAGACTTCTTCCACAGATGCCTGCGCAGGAATCATCAATTTGCTGGAAAAATTAGGTCTAAATAGTAAAAGTCAACGGAACGGTCAACGCTCGTAGCGGTCGATCCAATGGTCCAAATCCAATTCCGAGACCAGTTTTCCGGGGTGCCGTACCCCACTCTATATCCTTAGCCGCGAGGAAATCTTCATCTGAGCAATTTAACATCGACCAGCGGAACGTATACATGGAGAATCCGACTAATTGGCAAATGACGAGGAATCACTATCGAGCTTCGAGGCGGGGCGATGACTGCACTGCGTGACACTGATGCGTGACAACTGACTGCACTTGCGTTGCGCCTGCGCCTTGCCGCTGCCGCTGCCGTTCCCGTTGCGTTCGGTTGGTGTCTTACTTTGGTGAGCGATTCCATTCCATCCAGCGTCGCGTCGTCGAGGATAAGAATAGGGTTAGGGTTCTTCAAAGTAAACCTGGATTTAAAAAAACACAACTATTACAACTGTTGGAGTCAGGTCCAACGGAGATGAGTAAAAACCAACAAGGCACCGTACTCAGATTACTCGAGGGGTTCCCCGTGCTGTTACAAGATACTGAGGATGCCGGCCGAATCGTAATCGCATCGAAGGACCTCGAGGTATATTCTCTTCATATCCCCTACTCTTGTTCACTTGAACTCAATGCGGGCGATTCTTCAGGTTGGTAACATCATCCCACACTTGTCGCTTGAATATGATTTTGCAGTGTCCCGAGCTGCTTTTCCCGTGATCCTCGAAGTCTCCAATCTTACATTGAATTTGAATTTCATTGCGAGCGCACCTTGACGCAGGAGGGCGAGCTTATTTTGGCGTCTCGTCCAAGCGGAATCACTATTTATGAGACGTACTCCGAGCGCTGGTGCTTCGAGTGCACTGGATGTTCCCCAAAGGCCCTCCGCTTTTCGTGTGCGAAATGCGGCGCGCACTTCTGCTCCAAGGCGTGCGAGAAGGTGAGTGAAATGTTTTCAACTTCCGCATTGCTCGCACTTTCCCCAAGCCCTTTACGTGACCATTTTTGGATTGATATAAAGAACGTGAATATTGATAGCTTGGTCTGTGGTGAGAGCGCCCTCCTGCCAGTGCTTCGTGTTTGCTGGGCCTGTGCCTCCCCCTGTACAAGGAGGAATATGGATCTCACGCACCCAATACTGTCCTACTCTGAAAATTCAGCTCGCTAGATGATCCTGCCTGCGCGTGCTCACCGTGATGCGCTCTTCCTAGGCGGCGAACGAGGCAGTGCACGCCCCAGACGTGTGCGAGGCGCGCAGACGTGTCAACGAGTCGGTAGCAGCTTCTGGCCCTGGGCAGCACTGGTGCGCAACCCTCCGCGGTTCGCTTTGGAGATTTGCGGAACCTATCATGTAGGACAGCTTCCATACAGCAATTCCCTGCAACATCTTGGCTGCCGACGCCCCCGGCCTATCCGCTTATCGGCACCCAACGCAAGCTCGCGCCCAAGTTCCAAAACGTCGCGTGATGCCAGGCGGCCCACAGGCTGCACTACTCGGATAGGTTTTCACTCGATGATGCACACTTATGGGTCGAATCACGCCAGAGTATAGGAACCGGTGGTGAGCGGGGCTTAGGATGCCGCCTGGGGGGATCACATCAGGGGACGGGCCGAGGCTGAGTTGCTGGCCAACCCGGACGCACTGACGCAGCACTCAGAGATGCACTTGCTCTTGAATATGCTCGCGCGCCGGGCATTCAGGGAGCGGCTTGTGCATTCGATCGAGCACTGCAGGTGCGTGTAAAGTGCCAGCAGATCGTGTCCGTCCGGACACTGCTTACCTGATGAATATATCTTTCTGGTGGTGCGGGGCTCGCCGCGGTCAGTAAGCCCCTGTCCGCCACCCGCGACTCGCTGCCACGACGTAGCCCTTGCGACCCCTTGGGCCGAGCTGAATCCTTTTCTTGCTGGACGGTGACTTCCCCTGTGAAGCAGGGCGAGGAAGAAGCGCGGCGCTCGGTCTGCCCAGAGGCACACCCCGGCGCCACCGTCGACGCCGCCTCCATCCAAAGAAAGCTGCGCCGATCTCAACAGTCCGACTTGTCAGAATACCTCATCCGACAAGGATCTCGCAGTGCACGTCGAAGAGTACACTCCTGCCGCCCCAATACCCGACGAAGGGGCACCCGGGACCTGCGCCAATACCCCCGGCGGACTGCTCTTACCCTCGTCAGTGGGCCTCGGATCACTGCTGTTCGCATGCTGTTTGCCCTCACCTGGTCCAGAGGATGCGCCGAGGAGTGAGGCTGCCGCAGCGGAGGCTGGCGGGGGACCGAGGGCCGGCGAGGCTCCGCTGCACGAGAGCGGCACAAAAGCGGGACTTGTAGAGACCGAGGTGGGGGGATTGGGCCGCTCTACCACTGCTGGATCCGCACAAGATGCAGCGCCTGGGGGGTGTGGGGGGCCTCACGCCTCCGCCTTCGCTCAGGGGCAGCCTCCCGCACTGCACAACTGCCCTGCAGACGATGCCGCTAGCACCAGCTTGGCAGGCGGGGCTGGCAGGGTGGGTGGAGCCGGCTCGACAGTTGGGGCGGGTATCGCGGCTTCTTCCGTGCACGTGCCGACGCTGGAGGAGGGGCTGGCGCTCTGGAGGCCGTCCTCGGAGCTGTTGCGGAAGTTTGGGCAGCAGCAGAAGGAAAAGCGTATGCTTGACGCTGCGGCGAAGGTCGTCCAAGTGGCGCCTGACAGGCTGCTACAGGTGCCTCCATCCTGGCTGCCGGGCTATTGTAGTGTCCTCCACCTCGCCTGGGGGACTGGCACCTGAGAGCCGGCCGCAGGTGCCTCCACCTTGCCTGGGGGACTGGCACCTGAGAGCCGGCCGCAGGTGCCTCCACCTTGCCTGGGGGACTGGCACCTGAGAGCTGGCCGCAGGTGCCTCCACCTCGCCTGGGGGACTTTAGCTTTCTTTGTGAGTTATCCGGTTCCGCGAATGTGGATGTGTAAACGGTGGCTGGATGGTGCGAGTGGTCGGCCGCAGGGCCTGGACGAGGGTCGTCTTATCGAGATTCTTGTGGACGCGCTTGTATATCCCCCGCCCGAAGCCATCCTCGCCCGCCTATAAAGCCGATGTTGCAAAGGTGCAATATCAGAACTGAGTAGGTTGCAGGGTGCGTTTGATGTGGAGAGGGGGTCGGCAAGCGTGCTGTTGACGTGGAGAGGGGGTGGGCAAG
>LGRX02017719.1:0-13766 GCA_001247695.2 Cymbomonas tetramitiformis
GCCAAAGCGCGACTCACAATTAGACACTTTGGCTTCGGGAACCGTTCATTAGCTAATGAACGGCTTCTGGCCAAAGCGCGACTCACAATTAGACACTTTGGCTACGGGAACCGTTCATTAGCTAATGAACGGCCTCTGGCCAAAGCGCGACTCACAATTAGACACTTTGGCTACTGGAACCGTTCATTAGCTAATGAACGGCCTCTGGCCAAAGCGCGACTCACAATTAGACACTTTGGCTACGGGAACCGTTCATTAGCTAATGAACGGCCTCTCGCCAAAGCGCGACTCACAATTAGACACTTTGGCTACGGGAACCGTTCATTAGCTAATGAACGGCCTCTGGCCAAAGCGCGACTCACAATTAGACACTTTGGCTACGGGAACCGTTCATTAGCTAATGAAGGCGTGGTTTGGAGAGTGCTGACGAGCATGCGACGGCCGTCCCGCCTGCAGACGTGCAGTGTTGGGGGTGTCTCCCAAGCGTCTTAAATTGGCATGACCTACCAAAACCCTTATGCATTTTCTAGATAATGTGTTATTAATTTTTTGAGTGACGGTTTTTTTTTGTAACAGGTGTGCTTTAAGTTCTACTATATGGCTTACGGCATCAGCTACGGGTATCTTCACGACTGTCGGACACGCGTGCTCGAGGGCCGACACACGTTTGTTCATGGATTGACGTACGAGGAGGACAACCGCAAGATTTCTCTGAAACGCGAGTCGGTCGTCGCCGGGCTCAAGAAATACGCCGACGAATACGGACAACACCAACCTGACAAAGAACCGATTCATCTTTCGGATGGATTGACCATCGAAGAGCTGTGGGACGAGTACAACGAGGGCTTGCAAGAGAATGAGGAGAGGAAAAATGCTCTCTCAGTTACTTCTACAAAATATTTGACGAAGATTGCAGGAAGTGGCTCAAGATTCCATCGACGAACCGATTTTCTCAGTGCGATGTTTGCGCGTCCTTCAAGTTATTGAAGGAAGGCTTAACCAAATCTCAAAAAGGTGAATATTCACGAATAGCTTTGTGATGTGTTTATATGCTTATGTAATTTGTTCACTGACCCAAATTTGTGTATCTTGCACAGCGCAATACAACGGGCCTCTCAACAAACATCATGCAATCGCACGAGCGGAGCGCCAGAAGTTCTACAAACATGGTCGTAAAGCGAATATGACCAAGAGCATTACCATGAACAAAACTTGGCATAAGTATGCCTCGGTGATCATCGATGGCATGACGCAGTGGACCACCCGACTGCCACACTTTCGACGTATCCCTAAACATCTGGACTCTAAGGACTTCCTTGACGTGCACAACATGGGGAGCATGATCGAGAACGTGGGCCGCTTTATGGATTTCAACTACGCCAACTTCAAGGACGATGCGAACTTCCTTGTCAACGTTTTGCACCGGGATATCCTCCGCATTCAAGAGCATCGACGCAACGGGGACGGGGAAAATTCATACCCGATGCCGGAAGTATTGTATGTACAGCTTGACAATGTGAGCACCAACAAGAGCAAGTTGATGTTGGCATACGCAGCTTGGCTGGTGCACACGGACGTCTTTCGCAAGGTGAAACTCAACTTTCTGTTGGTGGACATACGCACGAGAACATTGACCAGATGTTTTCACGCTTCTCCGTGCGTCTACGACGCAAGCAAGCTTGGACGCTCGACGAGATGATAGAGGTCGCACAAGAATGCTTTACGGATGGTGTAACGTGCGAGCACACCGAGAAGATCTTCGACTTCAGCTCTTGGTTTGATGGTCACGTCTTCGATTGCCACAATATTTTGGCACAGCAGGCTTTCAAGTTCAAGAAGAACGAGCACGGCGAAGTGGGCATGCAGTACAAACAGTATTCCATTTCACCCAAATGGTTACCCGAGACTCCATTGCCAAAGCTTGTTTCTACACCCCCTGTCACGGGGCCTGGATACATCAAGCCGATTCCTTTTACCGAAGAAGGCATCGAAAAGCTTGAGCATACCTTACAGGCGTTGAAGGACATTTTGGGCACAAAGCTCACGGAGGTGCACGAAAAGTTTTGGCGCGAGGATGTCATCGAGAAACAGCGCCACCTAACTGCTGGTGGAGAATGTCAAGCGCCCGCGATACCCTTCCAGCATCCCGAGAAAATCGCCATCGAGCGCAATACCACCTTGGTTCGACTGATAGAGGCGCCCGCGTTGGCGATAGAAGCTGCCGAGGCTGCCGCCGTCCCCGCTATACCGGTGCGCATCCAACGCCGAATTGATCGAGCGCCGATAGAAGTGTACAACGGTAAACGGAAACACCAAGGTCGAGCCCAAAAGCGAGCAGAGCAGTACGTGGACAACGCCCAGTGGGAGGTCACCTACGGCCAGATGACAGTCGGCAGCTTTGCAGTGGCTCTCGCGGTGGAATCTGAAAACGACAAGTTCGCGTTCCGCGTACAACTGAAGCGAAGCGAATGGTCGGATCCGTTGTACTTGGTGAAGGTGGAGGCGCGCTATCCGTCAACTCAACAGCTGCTATATCGCTATTTCCAACCCAAAAAGCACACCGACACCAAGAAGAAGCACCTCGGCAAGCAGCTTGCGAGTCACCCAGGAGCTTTCGCAGCGCCACCGGGGCACCGACCGTCTACCGAGACTTTCGATAAGAATGAAATAGTGCTGGCATGGAATGTGGATGCGAAAGACCCCGAACGGAGTATACCGAACGAGCAATACGCGCAGATAGTCGTCGCTTTGCTTGCACAACAATCCAAACGCACGCGCAAGGACCTAGGTGACTTGAATGAATCGGATGATTCCGATGAAGACGAAGCTTTTGATAATTGCGTAGCGGTAGCGGTAGCACCTGAAGTGGACGCGTAAAGCAAGACGAAAAAAACATGTAAATAATATGTGTATAACGTGTATATAGATTCTGAGTCAAAAGTTCTGTGTGTTTTCACTCCTCCTAGATTTCGAAAAAGTGCATTTGACCTCAATTTTGTACCATAAAAACCATTAAATCTAATGCACAACCTGCACTTGCATGTTCTTGACTGTTAAAATGCGGCTTTTTAAGCCTATCATGAGGTAAATAAGGCAATATCATTTTCACATGAGAATATCATTTTCATCGAATAGTGTGTTACATAGGGGGGCCCCTTCTTGACCACACTCCTAAAAGAGCAAACACCACACACCCATAGTCGATATTAGACCGACAACGCATGAATAATACATGGAATGTTATGCCAACTTACCTTGTTGGCTAACCGTGTCTTGCAACTCCGACAAAGCACCTTCTTGCATGCCTCACATGCCCATCCCTCCTCTACGCAACATTGAATGCAGTAAAGGCCTCCAGATTTTTCACACGCCTGCACACTTGCAAACCATGTTAGCTATCATAAAAAAGCTCCACATACGATGCATAAAGGGCTACAACATGTCAAGCATACATCAATCAAGCACTCACCGTGTGAACGAGGCGCTTCTTGGTTTGTATGCACCTCCCGCACAGGCACACTTCCTTCACGACTCTGGCCAATTCCGCGATCTCTCGCTTGCGCGCTTTCTCAATGAGCACTTGTCGCTTCGCCTGCACACCCTCTAAATGCTGCCCGACTTCCTTGAGATGCATCGCATCCGCCTCAAGTTTGCGTACAACTTTTCTCTCCCGCACAACTTTGCTGTTGGATATACCCCTAGGACTCGGGATATATTCACTCAGTGTTCAGTTTCTCAGAATGTGATAAAGTTGATAAGTTAACCCGATATAACGGGCATAAACAGTTAGGTTTCGGGTTCGGGTGACAGTCATACACACTACTATAGGAAGAGTCATAGTGAATGCAGGCTCGCTGGTGGCTGCCCCGGCAGCACCACCGACCTCCAGGCCGGTGTGGTCCGGTGCACATGCCTCGCCAAGAGTGGCAGCCGAGACTGGCGTCGCGGTGGCGCAAACACAGAAGAGAGCACACACCATCACCGCAATCGCCGAAGAGCGGCCAAACCCCCAAGGCGGTGCACCGCATCCCCGACGAGATGTTAGAGGCTGCGGGACCGCATCCTCACCGTCAACAGGGTCATACCCGGTTGCAGAGTCGTCCACGTCGCCGCCGCAAGAGTCGGTCTCCGACTCAGCGTGCATGTACCGCATCGCGAAGTCCTCGCCCGCAGCCGTGATCGAGAGTCCCCCCATCCGCGCGATCTTGTCCGCAAAGCAGAGGTCGGGCTCGTGCGCGTGCATGGGGTCCACCGGCATCATGTCACCGGTGTATGTCGGACGCTTCCGACTCGTCCGGGTAAACATGCTCGATTGCCGCCGGCGGTGGAGCCGGCGGAGGGTCCTTCCGGACATGCGTGCAAGCGGCAGCCGAGATCCCGCTCTCGACACCACCGACCGTGAAGCCGCCCATGTGGGTGGCAGGCTGGCAGTAGGGCAGGAATTCCTGCAACGCACCGTCTCCCCGCTCCGGCTCGATCCCGAAGGAACACGCCGAAACGCCGTCGAGCATCTCCGGCTTGCCCCCCGCCAGAAGGCAAAGCGCATCGAACCGCTCGCCGTCGTGCTCGTCCATGGCCGTCTGAAACTGCTCCGCCAGCAAGTCGTTCTCGATGTCACCGAGGGAGAAGCTGTGGAAGCTTCCCCCAGCGCCGTGCTTGCCGCCGTTCGGGCAGTCGCGGTGCCAGTGGCGGGCCTCGTCCTTCTTGCACGTCGAATTCTGGCAGAACGGAATGAAGTCGCCGCTGCCTTTGTGAAAGGCAACGCGCTTCCTCACCTGCGACTGCGGCCAGTTCCCTCCCGTCGGGAGGTCACCCGCCGCAAAACGAACACCGGAGCCGCCTCCCCCGTTGCCGATCTTGTTCTTGTCCGCCCGCGGGGTAAAACCCCGCCCGTTGACCTTGTCCGTGAGGACCTTCAGCTGCCGCTTCACGTCGAGGATGATGGCCGTGAGGTCGGACAGCTGCGAGGTGTCGCCGTCAGTGGCCACGGCCGCCGCGGACAGGGTGAACGAGGCAGTGTGCGTACCGGCTGCCACGTGTCGGGCGTAGCACTCGAGGACCCATTGCTGAATGGTGAGGAGGTCCACGGCCGCCCGCTGCTGGTGTGTGAAGAGCCGTGACACCACCGGCGCGTAGAATCCCGGGTCCAGCGCCGCGAGGAACAGCTCCTTCACCTCGTCATCGTCGAGAGTGTTGCGCCTCTTGGCAGACCGTAAGGCCGCGTTGAAGTCCGTGATGGACTCGGACGGGTCGGTGTGGGCCTTCAAGCGGACGCCAAGGAGGTCCGATGTCCCCTGGAAGGGCGCACCGGAGTCCAGCAGACGCCGTGCGAGCTCCAGCAGGGCTCGCTTGCCGTCCAGAGGGTGCAAGGCCGCCGACGCCTCGAGCCAGTCACCCGCTGGAGAGGCGGGACACACGATGAGCTCGAGCGTTGAAAAAAAAAGTTTGTTGGCCTCGGGACGGACGGCCAACGCGGAGTCCTCCAAGTCGAACATCGGCGCAAAAAAAGGATCTTGCGCCTCGAAAGCCTCCTGGATAGCAGGCACTAGCTTGGAGAGAAGCACCTGCGCGTTGGACTCCGTTCCCGTGAATCGCTCATGTTTCTCACGGAAACATTTCCTGATCACGTGCTTCGCTACGCTCTCGTCGAAGCGCTCACGGGCGAGAGTGCGAACACCCGCCAAGAAAACAGCCTGAGCGGAGTTCGCAGCCGGAACACCAGTAGTTGCCGGCGTAGCCGGCGTGACGGAATTACGGGCAGCAGCGGAGTCAAAAATCGTAGCTAAAGAGCGTCGGCGAGACGCCATACTTGAGGTCAATCTAGTCGCAACCATGGTGAAAGAGACTGTAGAGACGAAGTGAGGGTAAAACGGACGAGGTGCGGAAGGGGCGGCGGCCAAAAGCCGTAATGCGGTCGTCGAGGAAAACACGGAAAAGCTGCGGCGCAAAGATCTCCCCACGTGCATGTGGACGCAGAGTGACGCGGCCAAGGAAAGTGGTGTCGGATCCGACCAAAATTTCCAACGTCAACCAACGCGAAGCGAGGAAAATGAGTCCGCCTCGTGCACAAGCCCCTCGCAAATCCAATCAACCAGGCATCAGCTAGGCCATACCGCTCTGCCGCGCCTCTAGTGGAGCCCCTCACTCCATCTCAAGCGTCGCTGTTTAGCCAGACATGGCTAAAATTCGCAGTGTCTAAATAAAGAGTGCGTGGGGCCAAACCTGTTGGATATACCCCTAGGACTCGGGATATATTCACTCAGTGTTCAGTTTCTCAGAATGTGATAAAGTTGATAAGTTAACCCGATATAACGGGCATAAACAGTTAGGTTTCGGGTTCGGGTGACAGTCATACACACTACTATAGGAAGAGTCATAAAGCGAGCGGTGTGACTGTTCCAGCATTTGCGGGCAGCCTTGACTGCATCCTTATCCACAACCGTCTCGACTGAATTGGCACCATAACCCACCGTTACTGCACTGATTGTATCCACAGATGCGTTTCGATGACCGGAGTTATCAATCCTATTGAAGTCACCCTCGATCTTCTGGGTGAGAACATAGTTGTTGTAAATAAACATACACGCCCACTTCTCCAGGAGTGGTCCGACCTGCATGTCCACCTCATTGTGTGGATACGCATACCCGACAACCTCCTTCAAGAACTCCGTATGCCCACCCAAAAGCTCACGCAGACGGAAAGTGTTAGGTGGCTTGTGCAACACAAACGTCTCCCAAGGTTCCCTTCCAGCGTTGGCCACGTCCCTCTTCAAGTAGTGCTCAAACAACAATTGCTGCAAGGAAGGTACATACTCAAACTCCCGCAACTCCGAAATAACTGCCCAAGTTTCCGAAGCAGCAAACTCCTCAGTGGGAGGGCCTATAACATGGCCCCAGAACACGTTGAGAAAGGCCCGCGCATAAGTAGGGCCACCCGTCTCAACCAACACTATTTGGCCATACTGAAAAACATACGATAGAATTTACGATCCGCTTGCAACTCACGATCCGACATCTCAACTCCAGCACCAGTGAGCTCCTCCGTCACGTTGCCACAAAACCGACGTTTGCCCTCCAACGTGGCACGCTTCACACACTGTTGCCCTAAAGCGGACAAGTCATATTTGCGGATCCGAGGCAAGCCGCCAGTCTTGGAAACCTTCTGGACATCCACGATGTCCAAATAACCAGCCCGCAAGTTGTTCATCGTGGTGCCTTTTATCAAGGCCCCATATGCACCTGCAAACACCTTCTCGTACTGACAACATGTGGTGGTGGTTTTCGTGATGCACAGTGTGGCCTCCACCTCCGCCGCACCAACCCACTGGTCGTCACTCAATGCCCACGAAGGCTTGTTGACAACCTGGTACAAGGATAGGGCCTTGTACATGCGCAACTCAGAGTGCACAAGGCCATGCTGTGCTGCCACCCTCGTGGTATTCAGCTCCACGTGCAACCGCGTCTGTGGCGCATCCACGCTTGCCCCCAGCTTGCACAATCCGTCAAAGCGGTTGGAATAGCTGAAATACACTCCCATAGCGTGTAGGGACTTCATAAGTTCCTGCCCTGCAGGAACGGGATTGATCGGACGCTTCCCCTTCGTGCGAACCAACGCCCCAATCGCATAACTGCCCAACTTATCCTTTGTGGGCGCGCTATAGTAAAGGGAGTAGCCCCTAGTGTTTTCACTAGCCTGCTTGGCAGGGTTAACGCACTCTCAGGACTTTGTCCCCTTTGCTAGCGTAAATGTTTTATTATTATTATTATTATTAGTATTATTACTTATCGCCATCGTGCATTCCACAAACCTCCATCTCCAGTTCACAAGACTCAGCAACACCCTTGGCAGCACGATCAGCAATCATGGACGAAACCAGAGTCTTCAAGGGATGCCCAGTTCGCTCAATCAACGTTTTGTCGAAAATAAGTGCGACAACGGCGTTCGTGTTGAGTGGGCTACGCTTCAAAGCCAAGCACAAAACGAAATTGTGCTCCCACAATGGGTCGACAAACTGCAAGCCAAATACTTGAAACTTCTTTCCACTCGTTAAGGTCCCCCCATCATGTATGCCTTGGGCGAATGCGTTGCCCTTGGCTTGCTTGAGTTTCTTGGTCAAAGTGAATTTCACAAACAACGTGAATACAGTGAACTCGGCGTGAACCCAAGCCTTTAGAGACTTGATAGTTAGAATTGCGGTGCCAGGCTCATCCCCTACGGTTTGCAGCATAGACCTGAAATAAGGGTTCTCGAATTCCCTTTTGGATATTTGCATGGAAGAGAAAATATACCAGCTCGCTTGAGCTGACATACTGCGATGGGACTTACTCAAAGAATATTGCTGCGTGAGGCGGTTCTGCTTGTTCTCGGAGGTTTCGGTCTTCGCTGCTTTGTTCATTCCGTGTTTGAACTGTACTTCTATCTTCTCCTCTTGTATCTCTAGCTTGCGTGCAATCGAGCTCGATCCGGTAATGCTACCCTTGTGCGACCTGGCCAAGTGTTCAACCGCCCTAGTAGTGATCCAAGAACCGGGTTGGCCGCGTTTATTGGGGGGATAACGACACAGTTTCATAAGGTGATTGCAAAATTGTCCCTCTCCGATTTGCTCCAAACAAACGTGCGTGTAGTCCCCTAAGTCGTGATCACCGCGCAACCTACGGATAGAGTCCCAAACGGTCGAGGTTGACTTGCGCTTGGTAGGAGTGTTGTTCTTAATGAACTCAGGATCAATGGGCGCGTGAGGGTCAACTTCGGGCTTGTCAGAATCAAGCTCAGCGGTTTGCTCAAGAAGCTCAACAGACTCGACCTCACTGACTATCACGACGAGCGCCTTGCTGTTTTCAGACTCGACTGCAAGTTCCAGTACGTCACAGACCGTCTCCATCTCACTTCCAGGGTTTAACAGTGACTGAAATTCTGCCTCGGTCTCCATGTCCATCATACAGTTCAAACACGGATATATGAAAGAAGTAGCGACGGCCTCCACGCTCCACGCAAGCCAAGGGGTCGGTTCTGCTGCCCACGATGAAGCAATGAGACTCACGGGGAGGCTGAAGTTCCCCCCCCACTATATGGGGGTTCAGCTCCTCCTAGCATCACCCCTTGCTGCGTGTGTCACTGGTCGAGTGTCACCGTATGACACACACCTGCTAGAAAGCTCACTTCCAGTAATCCTTCTATCAGTTTTGTATCACCGGTTTCCCCAAGCCACTGCTTTCTGAGTCCCTGTTTGAGTGATATTGTTATATATCTATATCAATATATATACACATTATCACCTCTTCTATCAGGTTATCGTCCCACTTCACGTGAGTGGCGATTCCGGTTGGTTCGGCTCGCTTCGGTTTATCCGATTCTAAAAAACCGTCAGCACCGTTTTGATTTCCTTCAGCGCGCAGCTTAATTCGTCTGCGTACCGTAACAACGGCATTTTTTCCGTCTCCGTTCCTCTTGCCGCTGCCGTTTATCGTGGGTTACCCTACCGTTTGTGACTGGGGATCTACGCACCGTCTCCGTAAGCTTTGGACATTCTGGATTATTTTCTGCCAAACATGTCTCAGCAGCGCCAAATATCTATCAGAGACTAAGAAAAGCGCCGGAACACCGACAGAGTAAAACCCGATTTTTGATCGCGATCATGATCGCGATCAGATCGTATAATCACCAAAAATAGGGGTGATCGCGAAGACCATATTTTATACGATCAGGCCTGTTCGCGAACTGATCGCGATCATGATCGCGACCAATTTTGCGATCGCCGAACCCTGATCATTATAGGACTTATCATTATAAGGCTTACTGCACTGTAATTCGAACGAAATGAAAACTCAATTCGGCAGCGACTCAATTCGTTCGGCTGACCGGTGACCGCTGTATGTACAACATGAATATTCGATTCAGACCCAACCAAAATTGGCACTCGCAGACTTCACCAGTAACATCGGAGGTGTGCAACACAGATGGATATTTTATGTCCACGTCGGACTAGCGAAAGAATTGGCTGCCGAAATTCGCGTGTAAGTCCCTAATCGCTCTTTTTTCGCAGTGGGGCCCTATAGGATACCGTGGTCGGAATTCCCGATTGATCTCGATTTCTTTCCGAAGCGATCTTGTTCAGAAGTGTTCAGAAGAGTTGCGCCAGTGCGAAACTCAACAGAGCCAAAGTTTCAGTGCGGGACAAGAGTAGTGTGACACGTGATCGTGACTATGCTACGGTGCATACGTGTCATGAATTAAGATATATTAGATATTCATGATAGGCTTGACGCTCCAAGCTGTGCGAAAATCCATCTCTCGACATTTCGGCCTTTTATTCAAGTAGCAGCACATCGAGGCATAGACTTTTCCCTGCGTAATGGGGGCTATGGCGACCTGTAGAGGCTTTTGCGTTTCACGCAAAGTGCCAGCCGATGTGGCTTTACATTCTTTAACACCGCGGCGAAGCGGTCGGCTAGCCTCCGAGGTATAACACGTTTTCCCGATCCAAGTTTTGAACGTTCAAACCTGAAATCCCGTTGGTGTGTATCTTGGCGTGAAGTACAGGCAAGTGGGGTCTCCTTCCGCTCTTGCCACTTTTCCGGACACTCAAGAGTACGGCTGCAAGGAGTGGGGCGTAGCAAGTACGTGGATCTTTAGAATAGTAATGTAATGTATTCAAAAGTCGCGTACTGCGCCGCATCTGACAACGTCGTTCACTTCTTTTATACTTGTCGGATGCAGTTTTGCAGACCTCACTCTGTGACGCTAAACATGCCTGATACATACAAAAACCTCAAGAAATTTTTCGGTGCTACATGTCAAGACCGTCTGTGAAGTTTCCCAGGATACTCTAATCATAAAATCGCATGTATTTCCTCGACGTTATAAGTTTTCACTATAGAAGGCATTCGCGATCCTGGGTAGACACGCCAGACTTATTTTGATATGCGTAATGTCGCTGCGAGTTGGACAGGCGTACTCATCGAAACCGTGGCCGACCTGCTTTCTGCTCGAGCTCAGCGGACGGTGGGGAGCAGGATGACGACGAGGACGAGGACGACATTCCTCAGGCATGCTTTCGCTCAGCAGTCGAGCACGACATTTTCACATTTTGCGCATTTTGCTTGTTTTATCTGCCACCACACTCGCGTGTATGTACCTACGAAACCCTCGTTTTGTTGATTTCATCGCTCGGGAACTGGTTATTGTGCGAAGGAAATCATCGATGCTGAGACCAAGTCGACACCATACAGGTGAAATTTCGACTGCGCTGTGTGCCACCGACATTCGAGTGAGTGCTGCTTTCGACGTGTACTGAAGGTACAGCGAGGCGGCGCCGCTCGAGGACCAGATTCCCCGAGTGCTCTCTACTTGCCTTCCGTCCGAACCACGCCAACCCAACTCCCTGTGTCAAAATATCATCAAGCTTCGTGTCGCGAGACACTGCGCGGTGTGCAGGCGGCTCCGGCTTCTCGTTTACGGACTCGGAGGCATCGGGGGCGGAGCTCTGGCAATTGGTCGGGTAAGCGAAGTCCCGAACTGCTCACAAAAGGCCGCGCACAAGACATGCGCTGCCTTGAGGCATGCCGCAGAATCGAACTCCCTGCTGTGAGAAGTGCTTGTGCAGCTAAGTACGCCGAAAAATCAATTTCAGTGCTGAGAGAAATGCACGCGTGTGGCTAAGTACGACACAGAATCAAACCTCGTACGGTAACCCTGCTTTATTATAGCTCGTCGAATATGCAGCCGTCGGCACGGTGCGAGCGTAGGGTTCGCGGGATCGCGCACAGGCGCGGCGGTTGCACGCAGAGTGCTAGAAACGCTGTGGCAGTTGCAAAAATAGGGGTGGTGTATCCGAGCAAAGCTTTGGCGAATGCGAGCGTAACGGGCGGCTAATAAGCTACACGAAGTGCTTTTGTATTGTGAAAGACTGTCGACGTGAATATCCAATCTAAGAGAATGCGCGTTAGTTTGCAATCCGGCCCTGACGCATGCTGGCATCTGCTTTTCTGGAGATTCTTGCGGAGCACGCTTGTGGCGGGCATGCATTTCGAGGTGGCTCTTGGCTGCGCTCGCACGGGCCCCATCACGGGGGCACGGCAGAGTGGGCCTCGGCCGACAGGCGCTTTGTGGCAACTCCGAGGACGTCCGCCGTGCTCGTGGTGCTTTGCGCAGATGGTCACCTTGAGCTTGCCCGCGGGCGTGGAAGCACCGAGCCCAATGTTCGAGTTCAATATTCCGGGTACTGCACCGCCACCAGAGCCTGCGCCCGCGCCGATGCGCCCCGACGTAGACGAATGGGCGTCCTCAGGCGCGCCTGTAGGTGTCGCGCGGTTTGGCGGCGTTGAGCGGCACGGGCCTGGGCGGAACCGAGGGGCGCCTTCGTACAAAGGGCGACGCTTTTCCCCGCGAAGCTCTCTGCAGGGGTGCGCCGTGGTAGGCATCAGGAGTGTGTGTGCTCAATCTGGCGGCGGCGGTCGGCACCACTTGAAGGAGGCCCCACCGGTGCTTTCTCGGACGGAACCCTTTACGGGTGCGTGGGCCGCCTGCAGCGATCATTCTGGATATTTCGGCGTCGCTGCTGGCCGCGTACCTGTTCCAGGAGGAGATCACCAACAGGGAAGCCAACCTGAAGCGCATCTGGCAGGAGGTGAAGAAGCGCCGGTGAGCCGAGCTTGAGACGCCGGCTGGCGCGCTGCACCTTCATCCTCTCTAGGGTTCCCTGAGCTGTTCCACTATTCCAACCGACGCCGTAGTCCAGCTGCCCTGCTCACCACCAAACTGCTGCTCCGGCTGTGGCCAGCACCACCCCTCGTGCACCACTGGAGGCCCCACAAGGGTGTTTCCCCTCGAAAATGCAGGCACGAGATGCAGGCTCACTCCCGGCTGGGTCCGCAGGGCTGAGGCAGGGCCGCCCGGTGGAGCCGGCAAGCCCGTTGCGAAAGGTGTGCTCCTGACAGTGAGTACGGGTGTGTCCACCGAGGCCACTTCCCTCTCAATCTTACGTGGCGTGGCAAACGCCCGGTCCAGTGTCGAAAGCGGGTTTTGCTGATACGTGGGGCAACCATCGTACTAGGGAGCTCGGCCAGGCTGCAGTACTGCCGGTGCCCTCACGTTGTGCGTCCTGCTCGCTCTTCGGCGATGCGCGCCATACGGAGCTTTGGGATGAGGTAGGCTGACGTGGCAGAGCATGACGCGGAGTGCTCCGGATGCGCCCGACGCCCCGGCCGGGGGGATGCAGGTTTTGGTGGACGAGCTGCATTAACGAAGAACAACTCGGCGTCCGACAAGAAAGCGAACGAATCGAAGAAGGAGGGGAAGGTGAGATGGCGGCCAAGCGCACGTCGCCCTTCTGGTGCCCCATGTGCTCAGGAGGCCTTTCTTGTAGCTGCCTTCGGAGCGGAGGCACGAGCCTGTGCCGCTCCGCCAACTTGGTCAGCGCCGACCTTTGCGCAGGGGAGTTGCGCGAGGCTTTAAGTGCTTTCAGTCGTTCGATGTCTCTTATGACCCAGCGCAGCCTGGAAATCTAATGGCGCAGTTTTTCAACGGTGCCCATATGGCACGAAAGTCAAGGGAGGCTAACCGGAATCAATTTTAAGCGGCTTATTTTGCATTCGAAGCAAAGTATTGCTGAAATGCTCGAGTTCTTCAATGTCACCAATAACGCTGGGGATCAGCAGCAAGCTGAAATATCAAATGCCATGAGCCAGCCAGACACGGGTGCCCAGCGTCTCAAGACACCCCCGCAATGCCATGAGCCAGCCAGACACGGGTGCCCAGCGTGTCAAGA
>LGRX02017719.1:15118-27916 GCA_001247695.2 Cymbomonas tetramitiformis
TATGCTACGGGTTTCCACCATAACAAAATGGCCATTGAATTGGATTTTCGCTGGAGGTGCGCGGGGGGGGGCGGATTTACGTAATCGATTTTCCATCCACCCAAGGGACCCTCGAAAAGCCGTACGTAATTCGCTCGCGGCACCTACCCTCCCCCACCTGGCAGCGCATGTACTGGGAAATGATTTTCTGACGGGGCAATCTTCACATCTAAGCTTCGATCATTTTCACGAACTGTCTTTTCTGTTTTTGGGTGAAATAGAAATCGGATGAATAGAAATAAAATGGGTTTAGGAATTCAGAACACGTGGACCGTGAACGTTGAACGCCATAATCGGGGACTGCGACAGTACAGACTGGTATAGTTTTAGCGTATTAGTCCTGATTTTCACGATGCGAAACACCCTATAGATGTCTGTGCAAAGTCGTTTTGTCACGTTCCCCCCTCCCCTAGGTGTTCTATGCAATGTGGTCGAACCTGCCGACGCCAACCAGATTATAAAAGTAATCGCCCCAGCAAAATATGGTACGGGTTTTTCAAACCGAGGTGGGAGGTTGGAAGTTAACCCCGGGTTGCGGGGTCATGTCTCAAATGCAGACCAACTTTGCTCCTTGTGCCCGGACCGTGACTCTGGGGTTCACTTCCCAACGGCTGCTCGGATGCAGGAGGGAAGCTTTCTTGGAGAGGTTCGGGAAGGCATCCTCCGCGAGGTGGACCAAGCGAATGCTGCTGCTAAAGTCCAGGTCGCTCCCGCGTCCCTCCACTGCAGGGAGCATCGTTCAGGCGCTATTCATGGGCAGCCGCACAGCCACACTTGCGACCTCGGTCATCAAACACGCCTTTGGGGGATGGGGAGGGAGTGGAACTGCTGCTTTCAGCTGCTCGGGTGGGGGATTAAGGGGTGCTGCTGCAAGCTGCTTCGATTGGGGGGATCGGGGTGCTGCCAGCTTCTTGGGTGGGGAGACGTCAGGGTGCTGCTTTCTAGCTGCTTGGGTGGGGGATCGGGGTGCTGCTGCCAGCTGCTTGGTCGGGGGATGGGGGCTGCTGCCAGCTGCTTGGCCGGGAGGGGATTAAGGGGCCTGCTGCCAGCTGCTTGGAGTCGGGGACTGGGGGCTGCTGCCAGCTGCTTGGAGTCGGCGGGGGACTGGGGGCTGCTGCCAGCTGCTTGGGTCGGGGGACTGGGGGGCTGCTGCCAGCTGCTGGGGTGGGGGGATCGCGAAGCTGCTGCCAGCTGCCTGGGTGGGTGTGCTGGGGGGCTGCTGCCAGCTGCTTGGTTAGGGGAATCGGGGGGCTGCTGTCAGCTGCCTGGGTGTGTGCTGGGGGCTGCTATCGGCTGCTTGGTTAGGGAGATCGGGGGGCTGCTCTCAGCTGCCTTGGTGGGGGTGACCGGAGGGCTGCTGTCAGCTGCTGAGATAGGGAGATCAGGGGGCTGCCTTCAGTTGCTTTGAGTGTGGGGATCGGGCGGCGGCTATCACCTCGAATGGATCAATGGATGATAGTGACCTGCCATGTCATACGTCTCCAAGCATACTGAGGGCTGAGTGCACATGTTTGACGTGATCGGCGACTTGGGAAGGGGATTCTGCAGGCTTATCAGCTAAATGACTCACTGGAGAGCCGGGGAGTGCTCCCCAAGTTGCGCGAAGGCGACGCAGATGACGATGTCATGACTGACACAGTTGAGAAGGGCACGCCAAAGAGTACCGGTGATGCTTCTGGTAAACAAGGTGCTTCAGAATGCCACATGTTGCGTTTGGTGGCAATTCATTGCAGCTGAGGGCCTGTGGATGCTTTGGATTCCCTACTAATATATACATCGAATAGTCTTTACAATGATTGCATTCCAAATTGTGCAGGGGTTCCGAAGGTCAACGATATCCCATAAGCATATAGTTGGGGCTAGGTGGGGAAGGGCTTAACTTTCATGTTCTTGTGGGTGGCTCCTCGCAGTGAAAGGTCAATCAAAGAAGCGTGCCAAAAAGCAGAAGCAAAGGAAGAGAAAATAGTCAAGTTGGCATATCTGCAATGCATACTGTGAGTCGTCACAGAGTCCAAACAGCTGACACACTCCTTTAAAACGATCTGGCTGCATGCTCCCTTGGAGCAACATCGAGTGCTGCCGACAGTGCATCGGCAATAATTTAAATCTAACGTCAAGGTAAGTTATGGAACTTGGATGCATTCATGTCGCTAACATACTGGATTATTCCTTAGTAGGAGATTTTTCTGAACGCGTTGGTGTATAGCTGCAACGTGCTTTGTATGTGACCACTTCCACCACTCAGATATGATGAAAGTGATAAGGGCCATTTTGCGTCATTTTTATTATGCAGAGAGGCCGCTATTTTATTTTTGGGGCCATTTAGAAATGCAAATGGAATTGGGGAAATGGGCATATGTTGGCCTTAGCTTGTGTGGAAATGGCGATTCACGAGTGTACAAAATGGGAAAATCATGAAACCCGGTGTTTTTTTTTGCTGTTTGGGCCCCGATACGTCCTATGAATGGCGGCAAAGGTACTTACAGATGCCAGGGCAGTTATTTAAAAACATGTTTTATCGACCAGAACACGTGGGTACCAACAAATATGCCCTAAGATGCCCATATCTGAGTCGCGATTAACACATTACAATCGGTGTTCCATATTTAACACGTCGAGTTTGTGTCCCCTTTAATACATATTCGATGTGTTTATATTGCAAACGTGTCCCGTATCTAACGTATTAGATTCGTGTTCCATGTTTAGCACATTAGGCGTGGGTCCTATATTTAACATAGGAACTATATTATTCTGGGAGCAAATTTTGATTGTTTCCGGAACAATTAACTTTTGATTTTCCCCGTAACAATGAATTTTGACTACGGGAAAGCATATTCAGGGTTTAGTGTTAGGTTTTTGGGGTGCATGACTACTAGATAAACCCCACAAACTCTCACTAAACCCTAAATATGCTTGTCCGTAGCCAAAATCCGTTGTTACGGGGAAAATCAAAAGTTAATTGTTCCGGAAACAATCAAAATTTGCTCCCGGAAAAATTAAAACCTTTTAACATATACGATTCATGAAAACATCAGAACATTAGATTGTTGCTCCATATTTAATAACCCATCGCATTTGTGTCCCATATTTAGCACATTGCATTTGTGTTCCATATCTAACACACTAGGGGGTTTCGTATTCAACACACTGTAACGGTTTTCCCTAAACTGCAATCGAGTATGAGTCGATGCAGTGGTCTAACCATCTTTGATTGTTTGATGAGCACGGTGCATTACAAAGTATACCCAATGGCACTTAGCACACATACGGTAGTATAATGCATTATCACCTGGAGACATTGATCAAATCAGCATTTTTTTCATGCCCTCACGTAGTTACCGGTGCTGGTGGCTTCTGCGCAACCATAACATGTTTTTGCTAGGGCTTTCGCTGCTAATTCGCACCATCATGTATATCTGCGGCTCATAAATAGCATAATACGGTCCTGGGACATGCCTTAACCGGTCTCCAGGCAAAAATCAGTTTCATTCACAATGAGTTCCCCAAACCTGGCTCTACAATGCTGTATGGTGTAGTCCAATAATCTACCTCGTGATAGCATATTGAAGCCAAATATGGATCTCCTCAGCCTATTTCCATTGTTTCCCTAAAGACTCTCAGAATTACTGTCCCTCAAAAATTTCTGCTAATGTCAGGGAATGGTATCATCTAAAATGATGTGAAGTTACGTCTGCACAATATGAAAGCCTTCTGCATGAATCCCTTATTTGAAATCATCAGAATCCTGCAGTACGAAACACAAACGCACACTCAACGCAAGCGTTTCACCCACTTTGACACAGTTTTACATCAGTGGAGGCAGTCCCATGTATTCAATTTTCGATTTTTTTACAACCTTGACGTGTTCCACGTACACGAGATCCTGGCTTCCTGAGCGTTGCAAAAATACTAAAGAACATCTCTGAAGTATCAACTCAGAGTGCATCAGGACGACACCCACTTTGGGCGGACAGCATGGACTCTGATATGTATGATCACGGCACGTTGGCATAGGATACCTGTGTAGGAGTGTAGCCGGCTGCAGATGGGGTACGACCACTTTGGTCGTCCCAGTCCTCTGCACTTCCTGTAGAGAATTTGGCGCAGCCCTCAAATCCAGGTCTCGTATCAGAAGGGCACGTCCCAGAAAACTGGATGCAAGGCACCCAACCATCGTGCCAACAAAATCACGACGGCCGTGAGAGAAGGGAGCAAGCAAGCATCCTCAATGACCTTTACCCTAGAGTTTCAGGCACTGCACCTTCCCCGGAGAAACCCTCCTTGAACCACGTGTTCAGTCCAGCACGGAGATGTAATACAGGAATCTTCGTCCCTTCCTGCAGGACCTGCACAGCAGCGATCCTCCTCCCGTTCCCTCCTTTCACTTCTCGAAAGCCTAAAGAACAAAACCGTGCAGGCTGACTCGCCGCGTTATCCCCGCAGGTACCCCCTGCTTCTAAACCTTACAAACAATGATTCATTCCTCACGGTTAGCTCGGCGGGTCCAGCTATCCGTACTGAATAGCAGCCCAGATTATATAGATCGGTTGGGAGCAGTAATCCCGACAGCAGTGGCACACTACCAAACAGTATGCGTTCCCTTCCCCACGACTCTTCATGAAACGAAAGCACGACCTCCTCCCCTTCACTGTTATCTCTGGTGCGTATCACCACCAGAGTGTTAATGTCAGCCCTGATTCATCCACCTTTCCTTGTAAGTGAAATGTCAGTTGCTTAAGGCAGGTCTCTGGGCTTGGTACTGCAGGCAACGGAAGATAATGAGAAGAAAGCGAAGTGATACCCGATAGGCCGCTTGCAGGCTCCGTGATGGCTGCCCGCTGGGAAAGTTGGGCGTCGATCTGTTGCAAACGGGAGAAGAAAGTCAACTGGCGCCAAGAAAAGGAGATCTTACAGAAAAGGTGAAGGCGTTGTCGACATCACGTTTGCAAGACTGAAGGGATTAAGATGATGTCAAGAAAGAGGGCCAGAGAATGGCATAATGAGCTGCGCACTGGAGTGAGCCACCAGGACCACAAGCAAAGACCACCCCTTTCGCCTCCTTCATCGCCTCTTTTGCCTGATGAACACCAACCCGATAGGGATAAAGAGATACAAGACACCAGTACAACCACCAAAATATCGTTTCAAATAAGATTCCAAGTGCTGAGCAGTGAAGCATTTAACCAACCTCGTCCAAAAAGCCTTCGTTATACTCGATTGGCTTCACTCCTTGCGCGGCGAACGCCGTGGATCTCAACAACTGCCTGTCAGGAACATCAGAGGGAAGCGCATACACGTTATTAAACGCCAAGCTCTCATCCGAGCAGCAGAAGCAGACTGCGCGTGCTGAAACAGCAAAAGTTCTAATGTCCGTACCTGGGGCTGTTGCCGCTGATGTACTGATACAAAGGGGTGTTCAAAGCACCCTCCGGGTGATATTCCTGCCAAGATTAAATAGCAAACCTTATCGCACATTTCAAAGCTTGATGTGTCCGCCCAACCTCACGAGGAACGCATGCTGGAGAACTTTCGAGATCTGCATCCCAGATCGTTTCAGAAACGACATGTTTCGGAAACAAATGATCTCCTGCTTATTGAACTTAAAGCCGCATGGCTTCTGACTTTCTCAAACACACCACCACGGAAAAACCTTGGGGCAAGTCGCAAACGATGCTTGAAGGAGCAGCCCTCGTAAGTTTTGGAAAGTCGCTCCGCAGTTGGGTCTGCAAAACTGAGACGGGCTACACGAACGACACAGCAACGCAACGGGCAAGTATCCACACCTCGAAGTCTTCGCTCGGTCGAACGTCAATAAGAACGTATCCGTCAGTATCCATACGCTTCTTAGCCTGCACAGTTGTCAGCACGGTCGGTTCGAGACTCTCGTGTGCAAACTTTCCCGGAGGCAGCGCATGTCAGCGTTATATTATCTATGAGCCCACACTCGTTTGCATGAATTAAAAAACAGCGCAGGAAGCGAGAGTTCACCTCAACGGCAGAGACGCTTTCCGTGTTTTCGAGAAGATAGGGATACTGATCTGCTTCCCAGCTGACCTTCTTATTCTTCCCAACCGTTTTGCCCGACCCTATCCCTAAGGCGCCAAGTGGACCTGAAAAGTTCTTTAGGATACTTTTCCCAAGATTCGCCTGAGCGTTGCGCACCGAACTGTCTAAGTTAGCCAACCGCTTCTGATTCTCACTTCTTTCGAATTTGGGGGGCTCATCATTAGATGCACACCAGACGAAGGCGCTCCTACCTCGTACTGTTGAAGACCCTACAACCCTATATCTAGGGGAGCACAGTAGCTTCTTGTCGTCATTCTGAACGTATTTTGAACAACACGAGTTGAATCGAGTATCAACTCGTGTTAAAGTGGAACAATACATGTTGGTATACAATCAACTTCCGATTCACTGCTACTCTTAAGTTCCTGAATTGTGGACCCCTGAAATGTATAAACGCTGCACGAAGATGAATGCGACGTCCAAAAAATATTTTTCTCTTTATTCAAAGATATTCATCCTACACATGTACCTATCGCACGCGGGTATCGCACAAATCAAATTGGTCGACCAGTTAAACACAAGAGCTCTCGCGTTGGATTGGACATGCCGGATGCCTTCCGACATCGACAGGTCACTCGCGCTCACCTGCGAGGTTTAGGGTGTGACAAAACGGGCATATATTACACGAAAGATCCTGATATCGCGATTCCGATTGGATATCCGCAGGACACTATCATGACTTCAACGAAACCATACCCTTAGCATCCCTCAGCCCTTTTCTCTGAGTTTTGTGCTCGGCCCGAAAATGACTCGACACTTTCAAAATCCTTACCCTAACCTACTTGATCGTCTGACCCCGAATCCCCTTCACGCAAGGATTTATGCGTCCCGATGTTTCAGATGTTTTCCGGCGCGGGTCCCGCTGTTGCATGTTGTCGTATTGGAAATGCTCAGGCCATTTCCTTGGCTCCGGCACATGGTAGATTACCGATATAGTACTACACCATATTATACGTATGCCCGCCATTGCCAACATTCTGGTTTTCCGCGATTAGCAGTGCAATTGCCGAGATAATCGTATTTTTGTCCCAAAGTCGACTTGTGGCAATATTGCGGGCTTCGTGGTGAAGTCAAAATTACTAGTCTTCCGGTGCTTAGCTCCGCCGAACAATATATATATATATATATATCCCTTTGGACTCCGGAACCTTCAAGCATCGAACCTCAAACTATCTAGCTAACGGGTGTTTTGCAATATTGATCTTATTATGAGTTCCATCCCTGTTAGCTTGCTCGTGTGTGTGGGTGTGTCCGCAAAGGTTATGGGATATCCGTGGTTTAACCAAGTGCTTGGTGTGATTTCCCCCCCAGATGGCCTCGTGTGGAACGAGTGGCCAAACCACCGGGCTTCGTGAGGATTGACTGTCCTATGAGCACATAGCCCCTGACTCGTGAATGGATTGATCCAATCCAAGGATACAAATCATTTTACCTTCGTCGTGTCCTCGATTTGGATGGGGGCGGCAATTTGTGCTTGGCTGATTTACTTTACGGTTCTGGGCCATATCCTAAATGTTTGCGCAAGTTGGAATTAACCACCAGCATACAGTATGCGCATAACCATCTCCCACCAAGTGCTAATATGAGCTCGGCCCTCCACGCAAAACATTTTCAATGAATGATTTCCATGATGACTTGGACTTGGAACTTGTCGAAATCTCACATTGATGTTCATAGTCTCCACCTTCCACAACCTCTCCCAAATCGAAATCACCGAGATATGCCTATGGGTGTGTGCACGGGCACATTCTGTAATTCACACCTACTCCCTAACGTATGTTACTTTAACCAATCTATGACGAGATCTTGTGAAAAACAAGGGGTATCTTCTATCACCATCACCCAAGTGCACGTACCACATTACAAGTGGTGCCACGATATAGACAATAAGCTGCTTCTTCACCACAAGCCGTATCTCCATACATTCGTGACCTCCATAGATATGTGATTGGTTATGGACATTCAAAAGCCTGAGACACATGGGGCAATGTTTGGACATCGCATTCTGGAAAGGCCAGTCCAAGAAGGGCATCTAGAGATACAGATAGTTGGCCCATTCCTCCATGATCTGTTTCCTCACCAAACACCCAAACTGTTCAGAAATTACTCAATACATGCCGCTTTTACAGTTCCACCTGACCGGCGGCCGTCAACTGCCGGTCGTCTTAGCCCGGGAACACCAAAGCGAGGCATCGTGTAAGCCCGAATTCGTCCTCCACATCCCCAAGGGTGCTTCTCCTTTTTTGAAATGTGTGGGACACCGTGGCTAAACACCTACCCAGCACACACAGCACCTATGTACCGGCAATCAAAATTATTGCGCTGGGGTGTGGTCCTAGTGGTTTCTGATCACGCTTCCGAGCCGTTGGGACAAACTCCAGAGAGAGAGAGAGAGAGAGAGAGAGAGCGTTTCTGATAGGGATCAAGCGGCACCCTTAAACTTAAATGCGGATTCCAAAATAGTCAGTTACCACACCTCCTTCCCTTGTAATTCCCATGGCCTACCCCAAGTTCACTCAATCCTATTACGGCTCACTGCTTGCCCCTGTCAGTCTAGGATTCCCGTCCATAATCATTTTGCATAGCACAGAGCCATTGCAGGCTGCGTGTAGTTCACGGTTAGCAATCGCACCTCCTCCTCCTCCTGCGGCTTGGTGGCAGGCACCGTGCCTCCTCTCTTAGATGTTTGCTCCCGAATCTGCCACCAAAGCCACCAAAGCATCCCCTCAAGGTGGCTCAGCTCGCAGCCCGCAGCATCCCATCAAGGTGGCTCAGCTCGCAGCCCGCAGCATCCCATCAAGGTGGCTCAGCTCGCAGCCCACAGCATCCCCTCAAGCTGGCTCAGCTCGCAGCCCGCAGCATCCCCTCAAGGTGGCTCAGCTCGCAGCCCACAGCATCCCATCAAGCTGGCTCAGCTCGCAGCCCTCAGCATCCCCTCAAGCTGGCTCAGCTCGCAGCCCACAGCATCCCCTCAAGCTGGCTCAGCTCGCAGCCCACAGCATCCTCAAGGTGGCTCAGCTCGCAGCAGCATCCCTCAAGCTGGCTCAGCTCGCAGCCCACAGCATCCCATCAAGCTGGCTCAGCTCGCAGCTCAGCATCCCCTTAAGGTGGCTCAGCTCGCAGCCCACAGCATCCCATCAAGCTGGCTCAGCTCGCAGCCCGCAGCATCCCCTCAAGCTGGCTCAGCTCGCAGCCCGCAGCATCCCCTCAAGCTGGCTCAGATCGGGTGATACGGCAAGTGCGGTTTCGACACTTACTAGCGCACTTACTACCCAGGGCAAGCAGCAGGTTGACATGCCTAACACTGAGCCGATTAGAGCTGCGGGATCTCCTGATAAAGAGGAAACATCGGCCAAGTCCTCCTTCCGAGAGGATGGACTTGCGAAGGCCGCGAGCCAGCAGCACGCTCAAGCAGCACGCTGGAGAACGGTCCGATTTAAGCAGCCAGCGTTGAGAAGAGAATCTGAGGCGTTGCTTCATTCGATGGTGGAGGAGGCTGGCGAAACCAACACTGAGCGGACTTGATTGCCGGCACGGCACGTGCAGGTGGCACCTGGCGCCACGCTGGCAGCCGATGCGTGAGGAGTACTTCCTGTGGTTGCGGGCCTCTGCCTACGTGGGGTTTGCATTCGTGACTGTCGGGAGGCCGGACACGGGCATGTCAATGCAGCAGTAACACGTGCTGGCGGATAGTGCTGAGCTGGCGGTGGTGCTGGCCCGGGAGGAGGGCAAGGGCCAACAAGCGATGAAGAGGGGCGGGTGCATCCCTTGGGGAGTGGGGCAGCTCCTAGGATTCGGCATGGAGGAGGTGGGCATGCAGGTGGTCTCTGCCAAGCGATGTGCCCGGCAGCTACTGGAGGCTGCCAGGGGAAGGCACAGCCTGACTGGTTGTGGGTGGCCCCAGGCAGGCCCGGGTGCCTCCCTCAGAAGAGTGGGCACTTTCGGGAGCGCAGCAGGAAAAAAGCCACGGGCGCGTGCGCCTGGGCAGTGGGAGTGGTGCTGGAGACGGTGTGCCACCTTCGATGGGTGGTCACAACTCTCCTCAGCAGTACAGGGCTACATTGAACCCACGGCAGTGCCGGGGCAAGCGTCGAGAAGCCCCCTCGGATGACCGGCACCAAGAGGGGGTGTGGAAGAAGACTTGTAGGAGACTTGAGCGGACTCTGTCACACGCCAGTAAGATCCCTTGACACAAGACAGGTTTAAATCGACCGCGCCTAATTTAAGCAGTTTGAAAAATGCGCTCGAGCTTCGCCTATTTTTAGCGGTTTGAAAAATGCGCTCGAGCTTCGCCCTGAGACACAGATGAAGAGACAAGTGCCAGTTCGATGCAACCAGGAGAGCACTCGTCCTAACAACAGCAGTCATGGATCCAGCTCTCCCGACGCCAAAACCTTGTTCTGTCGCAAATGGAATTTCGAAAAGTAAACGAATTTGGACAACAAGAGACACACTTTCGCCCACGTTGCGCGCAAGACGGGAGCTGTCTATGCATCATTCCTTTTGACAGTAAGATTGAGAGTCAAAAAGTATATTGTTTTCAAAAAATGGCACTGATTGAGCTGAGAGCTGTGGATGAAGAACGAAGGCCGAGGGCTGTTTCGAAATTTCCTAGAATGGCCAACTCTGAGACAAGTGTGCAAGTGCGGCCTCTGCACTGCTGCAGATGAGAAAGCATGCATGCACGTATACTTGCATCCACGTGGCATGTGAGACCAACGCTGTGTATTCAAATGAATGTGATCCACGCGCATGCTGGGCAATGCCGTCTCCATGTCCAAGAAAATGGGACCGCACTCTGATGCAACTGCGACTGAACAAACGGGAGACACACACATTACTGGGCAGAAAGACATGACGCCACAGTAAACTTCGCACATGCAATATATATATATGACACACGGAAGAGCAGCAAACCCACACCAAGCCACAAGAAAAACAGGGAAGACATAGCAAATGGAAGAAGGGAAGCCGAGGGGAGGCTCAAACTCCCCACACGCCTCAAAAGAGAGCAGAAAAAAAATTCCCCCTTTTTTTCTGGGATCGCAGTGTCCAAGATATGCGCAACCTCGTAAACGTAGCACGGGTCGCTCCATGAAACGTGATGCACACGTGGCCCCAGCACAGGCACGCGATATTGACAACTGCAGAGCTGGGATGGGCTCGAGGGAGCGCCACCTGTTTCTGGAGCTCTCGCCACTGCCGCAGAGCCGTGTTCCATTCTGTTCGCAGCGCCTGTCGCCAGACCCCCTCCAGAGCCCCCTTAAATGCTGCAACCCCTTGCATGCCCCCCCCTGCGGAGCATCCACTCCTTGCATGCCCCCTGCGGAGAATTAACTCCCCGCATGCCCCCGCGGAGCATCGCCCTTGCATGCCCCCCCTGCGGAGCATCGACTCCTTGCATGCCCCCCCTGCGGAGCATTAACTCCTTACATGCAGACAGGTCATCAATCAATCTTAAAACAACTAACAATGCAGGCGGCGTGGGAGAGGGGCAGAAGTTGGTGCAAGCTGACAATCTGCCCAGCCCTCGGCGCCAATCTACATCAACGATCTGAAATCGCCTTTTGCGCACGCCATGGCAAGATCCAAGCGCCCACACGCAACATGTACATGCCGTGGTGAGCGCAAGCCCGAGCGATCAAATCTAGAAAACTGCAGTCATATCTAGAAGATGCCCACACCAACCACTGAAATCAAGCAGTCATATCTAGAAGATGCCCACACCAACCGCTGAAATCAAGCAGTCACATTCAGAGGATGCCCACACCAACCACTGAAATCAAGCAGTCATATCTAGAAGATGCCCACACCAACCACTGAAATCAAGCAGTCATATCTAGAGGATGCCCACACCACCCACTGAAATCAAGCGTCATATCTAGAGGATGCTCACACCAACCACTGAAATCAAGCAGAATATGTCTAGAGTGGATGCTCACACCACCCACTGAAATCAAGCAGTCATATCTAGAGGATGCCCACACTAACCACTGAAATCAAGCAGTCATATCTAGAAGATGCCCACACCAACCACTGAAATCTGCCAGTCATATTCCTTAGAAGATGCCCACACTAACCACTGAAATCGCTTGGTGTCATATCTAGAAGATGCCCACACCAACCACTGAAATCAAGCAGTCATATCTAGAAGATGCCCACACCAACCACTGAAATCACAGTCATATCTAGAGATGCCCACACCAACCGCTGAAATCAAGCTGTCATATCTAGAGATGCCCACACCAACCGCTGAGATCAAGCAGTCATATCTAGAAGATGCCCACCAACCACTGAAATCAAGCAGTCATATCTAGAAGATGCCCACAACTAACCACTGAAACGCCAGGCTCAGACCGTGAAGATGCCCAGCTTCACCCAACCACTGAAATCAAGCAGTCATATCTAGAAGATGCCCACACCAACCACTGAAATCAAGAGTCATATCTAGAAGATGCCCACACCAACCACTGACCAAGCAGTCATATCTAGAGGATGCCTGGCACCAACCCATGAAATCAAGCAGTCATTCCGAGGATCACCAAACCCGCTGAGATCAAGCAGCTCATCTAGAAGATGCCCACCAACCACTGTACCAAGCAGTCATATCTAGAAGATGCCCACACCAACCACTGAAACTGCTGTCACATCTAGAAGATGCCCACATCAAACCACACTGAAATCAAGCAGTCA